>APFE030371592.1:311096-321483 GCA_000404065.3 Pinus taeda | reverse complement strand
AACCCTTTCAGTACTTTGAAGCTTGCATGCCTCAATGGCAAGTTTCTCACTTCCGACGATAGGTTTACATCAATGGCCTTCGACCGAAATATTTTACGTGGTGTTCTGACGCCAAGTCCCATTTTCACACCACGTGAATTGTACTATCCTACCTTGAGGGTCATCATCATTATCGGTGATTCCTCTCACGCCTGTTAACAACTTACATTATTGGCTAGTAATCAGGCGATGTCTTTCCATGTTCGACTCCAGAACATCTTTCACATGGATCGACTTGTACTCCGAGTGAATATTGAACGAGTTTGAAGACCCCGGATCTAGTTTCATCCATCCGGGGTGCGACATATTCAGGAATATAAAGACATCAAATGTACATCATTGCCGAACAGATGCTCATCCGAATCAAAGGATGATGACTCCGTCCGAATCATCAGTCTGCTACACAGACAGTTGTCTATCCTATGTACCTGGAAATGAATTTATAAAGCTGAGCATGGGAATGCCCGCCTCAGCTAGATTGTGAAAGTATTATGAAGATAATGTATTGTATTGTATCTTATTACAGGTTGCCTTCCAGCTCGAAAAAACTTCAGATCCTCATGATAAATCATTTCACCCGACATCAAAAGTTTAATGACCTCATGCTTTAGGGGGCAACTGTTATAGACATTTTTGGGCACTGCAACCCCAATCATACATGTCCATAAAGCAAGGGCTTCTAAGTCCCTAAAAGTGTTGCTTCATGCCCTAAAGGAACAAGGTCAGTTGATTACATCATCTCCCAGAAGTTCTCCACAGAAAACTGCTCAGAATTGGTCAAAACTGGACCATACAGACTGTCCAGTGCGAAGGGTGCGATGCATCTCACCTGCTCAATGTAAAAAGTGTGATGCATACTGGAAAGCCCTTTTGTAGGGTGCGATGAGTGAGAGTAGACAAATGACAGAGACAGTTTGCAAGGTGGATGATCATGGAATCTTCCAGAAACTTCTCTTGTGACACTTGCCTCTCTGAATTCGCCCAGGGATGAGTAAGAGATCAACAATCTCCAAGTGGAATCAAGAACTATCAGAGAGAGGACACTAATCAAAATCCCAGAAGCTGACTCACCCCCTGCAAACATCTATATATGGATCCCTTTTCACAGAGATCCAGAGGCTGGAATCTTGTATCTTGTAAGGAAGTGTTGTTGGTTTCTTGGTGCAATATCATAGTGTTGGGTGATCTAAGCTTTTTATGAGGTGAAGAAGGGCTTTCACACTGGGAGGATGACTCTGGGTTAGAACAATGGGTTGTAATCCTCTTTGCTATTCTTGGTATTAATAAAGCTATTCAAGTTTTCCTCCACATTCTTGTATGTTTGATGATATATGCATTTGTGTGGTCAATATATATCTAGTCCTATATTGTTTATGATTGTAGATATCTGTTCTTCGATAGTATTATGCTGCTTTGACTCTACAGGTGCTCTCTAAAGCTGGGTAAGCGAAGAAAGAGTGGAAAAGATTTGTCAGAAGGGAGAGGAACCAAACAAGGAACCAAGTGCAAGACTGAGGTTGGTGTCCTTTGTTCCCCTCTTATCTACTTCTCATAAAGGAAAGTGAAAGTAGTTTTGGTTTGTTTGTTTCTAAGATAGCTACCCGTCTTAGTGGGACTAGCAGCTCTGAGTGGACACTAGATTTCCTAGTAAAAAATGGGGACTTTGACCTAAAACATGGTGACCCAAGCATGAAACCCATGCTTTAATAAGTCACAATGATAATAATAATTATTATTATTTTCTTTATTCTTACATTACACAAGGACTTAAGTACATTGTTGAAGACCGAACATAGTTATTATTTCCAACACTCCCTCTTAATTAGGGAGGTATTAATAATGTACAAATACAATGGAAGATCTCAAACTATATGAACCATAAAGAACTTTAGGCACTGCAATGTCGTGGACTAGATTCCTGACCAGGGCAATCTATCCAAACAATCACTCAACAGTTTAGGTACCGCAATGCCATGGATTAGATTCCTGACCAAGGCAATCTATCCATGTGGGACTAAGATGGACTCAAGCTTTCATCCCCTCTAGGTACCATCAGGCTTACTTGCTAACCATCAACCCTAAATCCAGGTGTGTATCCAAAATAGAGCTCAATAATCAATACCACCTTTCCAACTTCAGGACACAGACATCAGCACTAAGTGCTAGCCAGATGTCTACCTAGGCAATTCTTCACTCACAAAGCCTCAACACCCCTTGATCCAGCAAATCAAGAATAACCAATATCTCCCAATCAAACTGGTTGGTAACCAACAAGGTTTCCTTCGAGAGATTCACCTGTAAAACCACAACCCCAATCAATAATATACTTTCACATGTACATAATCAAATACAAACCTTTGGGGTCTTACAGAAAACTTAGTGTTTATTCTAATATTTCCATAGTAGGACTATCAACTGAATCTTTGACAGAAGATTCCTCAATCATATGCTTTCCTTCCTACTTCTCATGCAACGACATATCCTCTAAAATTCATTCTTCAATTAATACCAAATTGTGCCTTCCCTCTCAACTGGGAAGAACCTCTTTATCCAGACTCCCTCTTAATCTTAGGGAGATATCTTCTATTCATGCTTCCTCTGGGAGATCAGCTTATTTCTTTTGACATCGAAGAATATTTCATGGCTTCCAACCATTTCATAAGAGTTATCATCATCCCCATCATGCTTATCACATCAATGAGCATCTTCAGCAAGTTGAAGACTGCGTACCTACACAACTTAGATAGCAAGTACAACCAAATCTATAGAAGCATGAAATTAGCCATATCAGAATCATGGAAGCATTTCATATTTATTCAAATTAGATACCTAAACTCAATTATGAACAAGAGACATATACTCTTCAACATCTTGCTAGGGACTTTATACACCCTACATTTCTTCATAATAACATTTATTCCATATAGGATTTCACTATGTCTTCCAAAGGTATGACATACCTTACTACAACATATAGCAGACCCTAGAAACCATGCACACAAATATATATCTTCAAAGTATCTAACAACCTTTCAAAACATATATGTTAGACTTATCACTAGGGATTCATACAAATCCTAGATTTCTTACAAACAAATCCATCAAAGTCAATCACAACTTAGTCATTAACCTGAGCAACTTCCACTAGGGTTAGTTCCAAACCCCTATATTTCCAATCAACCATCAGTCAGTTGCTAACATGAACAACTACTACTACGGTTAGTTGCAAACCCTATATTTCTGAGTAATAATCAATCTCAATCAAAATTTCATATTTCAACAAATTTCTCACACATCTCAAGTTATCATATAGTTAACATTCATCTGATACTTCTACTTTGACTAAGTTCTAATTCCAAAACCCTAGAATTCCATTTTCACAGTACATAGATCTCAAATTGTTACATTTCACACTAGACAATGTCACTACTAGGATTTAACTGCTAAACCCTAGATTTTTCAATTTCAACAATCATCTAATAGGTTTTAGATTTTTATATCACACATACTAGACAATTTTAGTAGATTTTTAGATATCATCATCCTAGAATCTCATACAAGAAATTCCATTAAATCCTAGAACTCATGACCATCAATAACTAGGTCGACACATATCTAGGAATTCATAACCATACATAAGTATATCATATGTCCAACAACATTAATACATCTTGACCTAGAACAACCTAGGATTTCAACCAAAAGGACATACCTATATATGCCTAGATTTCATCATCATGCAAATATATTTCAAATCATGTGTTATTCATACCCAACTTCACAACAATATCAAATAAGAGTTAGACACATAGTCATTTTGATTACACTAGGGTTTGTTTAGGCAAACATACACATACCAAAAAATGTAAGGGTATTTCTCACACATTCCACCAAACCCCAATGAGCTAGGGTTCCAATGTAGAAACATAGCAAACCCAACATTGCCAAAAATTCAAAGGTTCAGGATTTTAGACTTTATCATTCAACCCTAACAAGTTATGGTTTCGACATCACACAAAAATCCCAAAAAATACATCATCAATAAAACTTCAATTAGCATTTCACAATCACCCTAAGTAGCTTTAGGATTTCATACATTCACATTAGCATGCCCTTTGGTTAGGGTTTTCTAGAACCTATCTAGGGTTCTACATAGTCAATCAAGAATATGAGTGGGGTGGGCAGATTTATCAAGAGATGAATCACCCAAACAAGAATCACTAAGATTCAATATAGCTAGTCATGACAAAGTTAATAATAGATCACCAAATGAATAATCCTTTCAATAAATGTATTCAAAGCATACCTTTGTTTCTTGACTAACCTTGTCTTGAGAGATCCTCCTTGTAGATGTTTTCCCTAGTCAAGATAGCAAAGGGAGAAAGGTGATTACTATTTAATATAATCAAAACTAAATTAGTACATCAACCTAAAACTAAAAATACATGAGATACTTATCTTTGAGAATTGTTGGGAGCTCCCTCCAAATCTTGAGGGAAACCTACAAATCTAAAGCGACACAAAAATGTACTTTCCAAATATATGTTAAAAGCCTATAAATTCTAAAACATATAAAATAAGTTATGTAAATAAAATGACTTAATAGTGTAAGTCCCCAATGTCAGATTCTTCACACTTGACTTTCTTTGAGTCTCCTTCTTCAACAAAGTTGGCTTGATCTCTTCCTCTCTTCTTATTCCTTGGATTCTTGGGACATTTTCTCTTGTAGTGACCTTTCTTATGACATTGATAGCACTCTATCTTAAACATGTCAATTTTCTTCCTTGGTCCCTTCGATCTATTTCCTTTATGACGAGTAACATAAGCATTTGATACTCCTTCAGGATTTGCAACCATTGAGGTCCTTAAATCTTCTTGACTGCATGCGGTCCATAATTCTTCAAAGGTGGGAGCTACCTTCCAACTATTGACACCTGAAGAAATGCACCCCACGATGGTGGAAATCCTAATATAGCATTGATCACCAATCCTTTATCTAGAACAATATCATTGATGGCCAAAAGATCATCCTTGAGTTTAGCTATCTTCACAAAGAAGGTTGCAACAATATCTTCTTTAGTCATTTTCGTATTCCTTGGCTCGTTCTTCAAACTTGCTACTTGACCAATGTTCTTAATAGTGAACAATTTTGAAAAGGCTTCATACATCTCTTGAACATGATCGATGTTAGATATGAATGGGACAAGGTTGTCTTGTATCCCTTCTACCATTAGAGTCATAGACACCAATTCTAAATCCCTAAATTTCGCTTTGTCATCATCATTGGCTTCTTCTGTAGGCTTCTTTATATTTCCTTTAACCAAGTCTAGCACCTTGTTCTTCTCGAGGATTAGGTCAATCCTCTTATTCCATGATTTGAAGTTAGGTGTTCCTTCAAGCTTGTTCTCACCCTTGGTAGAGTTATACATCTTCCTTGAATATGATAGACTCCTTCCCTGAGATAGTGCATATGAATGGATTTTCATTTTCTTCCCTCTTCACCAAAGCTCTGATACCATGTTGGAAAATCCGAAAGGAAATAAAGATTTTCTTGATCTTGATAATTACTTGTGACTTTTATTATTATTATATTCTTTATATCTCCCTTCTTAGTTCAACAAGCAATTACCAAAAGCAACATTACATAAAATAATGGACACAAGATGTAGGCATATGCCAGGGAAAAACCACCCTCAAGGGGAAAACCCATTCAAAGTAATTCTTCCTTTAAATAGTATTATTTTAGACTCTTCACCCTAGACCAAGACTAGACCTTCCCTCCACACCAAGTTAGCCTCTAGAAGATTGACCTCTTCCCAACAAATTCAACTATGCAGCGACTTGCAGCAACTAACAACTTCCAACAGCAGTCCAACTTGGAAGAATTCGATCTCCCAATCCATAGAACGAAAAAGAGAGAGACCACCATCAAAATTTCGGTTTTCCTTGACTCCTTTGATTCACCCAAACTCACATTCACTTCGACTTCCCAGCAACAAGCTTTCCCAACTACCCACTTCGCACTTCTACCCAGCAACAAGATTTTCTCACTTTTGCCCAGTAGAGAGAATTCAAGCCTGATGAGAAGTGATGTTCCAAATGAATTTGATGTCCTTCCTTTTATAGGCTTCTTGTGGCATCGAATAGGGTCTTAGGCCAACTTGATCTTCCCTTAGGCCGACATGGTGTGGAGGTTCCATGATTCATATTTGACTCAATACTAAACCTTTTTACGTGATTCAAAAGCCCAAGAAGGGTCTCTTTGAATGTACAATAATTCTATAGACTCGGAATAAATCTTAGTCCTCAATGGGGAATTTGACCTAAAACATGGTTACCAAAGCATGAAACCCATGCTTCAATAAGTCATAATAATAATAATAATAATAATAATAATTTTCTTTATTCTTACATTACTTGATGACTCAAGTATATTATTGAAGACGGAACATAGTTACTATTTCCAACACAAATTCTGTATCTATCCACGATATCGATTATGAGAAGAATTTGTTGAATATTGAAGAGAATATCCCTCTTGATATTTCGATCAAGCCCATAATTGTCGAGAATGTACATATTGGTCTGTATTTCCCTCCTGATAAGATGAAGACCTATAAAGTCCTTTTATAGGAATTTTAGGGCGTTTTCGTCTGGTCATATGAAGAGATGACAAGTATAGATCCAAAGATTGTTGTACATGAAACCAGGACATATCCTGATGCTAAGGCCGTACGACAATGCCTACGTTTGTTCCATCCTAAGAAGGTTGTTGCTATTAAGGCTGAAGTTGAAAAAATTATGCATGATGGTTTCATCTACCCAATACCTCTCACTGATTGGGTGTCAAACATTGTTCTTATCATGGAAAAGCAAGGAACAATATATGTGTGTGTAGATTACCGAGACATAAATTGTGCTTGTCCTAAGGACAATTATCCTACTGCATTTTTCGACCATATTATTGATGATTGTGTTGGGAATGAAATACTTCCGTTTATGGATGGTTTCTCCTGCTATAATTAGATCAACATTCAACCGTTGGACCAACATAAAATCATGTTTATTTGTCCATGGGGCACATTTTCATATAGAAAGCTCACTTTTGGATTAAAAAATGTTGGGGAAACTTTTCAAAGGGTAATGGATTATTCCTTCCATGACATTAAACACATTGTACAACCATATTTGGATGACTTACCTTCTCACTCGAAACATTGTGCAGATCATCCCATGCATCTCAGGGCTATATTTCTACATTGTCGACATTATAACATCAGGCTAAATCCGCACAAGTGTGTGTTTTGTGTGCATTCTGGATGAATTCTTGGCTTCGTTGTGTCGAAGCAAGGAATTTGTATTGATCCACTTAAAGTCCAAGCACTCCTAGATATTCCTGCTCCTTCCTTTCTTGTGCAGCTACAACGACTCCAAGGGAAGGCTAACTTTCTACGGAGATTTATTCCCAATTATGCCGAATTGACCAAAAGGATTTACTCGATTATTAAAGAAAGGGGTTCTTGTTCATTGGGATGACAATTCCCAAAAGATGCTTGATGATTTGAAAGATGTTATAGTTTGAGCGTCATTGTTGTATCCTCCAGATTATCAACACGATTATTTCTTGTACCTTGCCATTGTAGTTCCTAACATTGTTATGGTATTGGTCCAAGAGGATGACGTAGGGGACAAACATCCCATTTATTATTTGATTTAGAACTTAACTGATACCAAGATCAAATATACTCATGTCAAAAATTTAGCTTTGGCAATTGTCTTAGTTTTCCAAAGGTTTCACCACTATATCCTGCTTCGCAAGGCTATGGTTGTTTCTGACTGCAACCCCACGAAGTAAATTTTGTCACGATAATTGCTAGGGGGAAGTATTCCAAATGGATTTTCATCCTCCATGAGTCTAATTTGGAGTTCATCAAATCCAAATCCAAGAAATTTTTAGTCTTTACTAAATTGATTTGTGACCTTCCCACTTCTGAAGTTGAAGCGACATCTGACGATTCTACTCCATACGAGTCATTGTTCTTGATAGATTCATTTGACCCATGGAACGGAGACATCATCATATATCTCCAAACCAAGACCTTCTAGCCTGACCCCTCTCGCTCTGACCATCGATGTTTTCGATACCAGGACAAAAATTATATAATAATTGGAGACACCCTTTATCATCGTGGTATCAATACAATTTTTCGATGATGCCTCGTTCATGAGGAGCTCGATAAAGCTCTAAATGAATGCCATGTTGGGGCATGTGATAGACATATGTCTGGTTATGCTACCACATAAAAGATTTTACATGTTGTCTATGTTTCGAGATTGTATCCTCGCAATCCAAAAGTGTCATGCTTGCCAGGTATATGATTGTAAAACTCATGCTCCACCAACTCCTTTACACCCTTTTATCACCATTGGACCTTTCACGAAATGGGGCATTGACTTTATGACATGTAACCCTCACTCGGTTGGGAGGCATGGCTACATCATTGTGGCAGTAGACTATTTTACTAAGTGGGCCCTGTAGAAGCTTATCATCCAACTTGTACTTGTTGTGGGTCTCCAATATTATGAGGATAGGATGAACCCACTGGTCGAATGAGTCCAATCTCTACATGTAAAAATCAATAGTTAGTCTTGGATACATGAAAAATACCAAAAAATTTGTAAAACTCAAAATTAAAAAATATAATCAAAATGATCTTGCTTTACCTATGCCATTCTATTGCTGGCCTTTAGGTAGCAAGAGCTCTGGATATCCACAGTAATCCATCATGAAATATGTATAATCAACCATAATGATATGCATACACAACCATCAAAAGAAGATAGGTGTGAAACTCATGGATGATGGACCAACATGTCTAGACATCAGGTCTCCCCATCATCTCATTCGCGGTGCTCTCCGATCTGGAAGCTCAAGTGAGATATGTTGTGGAGGAGTAATGTAATCCTCTCCAAAGCGAAGGAGATCAAAATGGAACCATACCTGAAGTTTTTCAATTGTCTGCCCTTTTCTTTGGTGACTTGTTCCTTCATGTTTTCTAATACCCCCTCGCTCTAGTTGAATGTTATTGGCTCTATGCATTCTAATGCGTATTGCATTTGGGACTTGTTAGACAAATTCGAGGTAATGCTTCCGACCAATCTAGAAATAATGAAGAGGATTGTCCTGAGAGGCAAACATACCACATCCGTTATCTCTATTTTCTCATCTTTTGTTGGTTGGGATCGAGGTATACACTGTGCAACAATATAATCCTTGACAGATTCTCCACCCCTTCTTGAATCAAATAGTGAGATAGGAGCACCTCTCCTCAGTAAAACTATAAAGAAATAGACATCTTCCACCTTTATACGAAGCATATGTGCTCCAAGCCTAAAGGATTGTTCCTGCACATCCCATGCCTGACAAGATACTCCAATAGTTCCATATGTTGTCTCACCCTGAGGAAGCCAAAAGAATTTGAGAAGCCTATAGTTTCTCAATGCTTGGATGGTTGTTGGATCATTGGCTGTTGGGTCCCTATAATACTAGTGATTACCCCATTACTATTGTAGTTGTACCCCTTATTAATATTGTTGTGCCCCTATTGTCCCCATATTGTTATTACTATGCGCCATAGAATCCCTCTATTGTTATTTTTGTGGCTTTATATTATTATTGTTAGGTCGGCTGGGTTATATTGTGACTCCTTAGACTCCTATATATAGAAAGGAGGTTTTGTCATTTGAATCATCCAAGAATTGTTCATTTTATGTAATGTAAAGGAGGTTTCTCCCTGGTAATAGATTCATCTCCGGCAAGTAAGAGGGGGATGCGCGGATGGAGGGTTTGGCTGCAGGAGCTGGAATCGAACCAGGGCTGCTTAGGCTGATGGCCTAAGGTGCTGTAGACAAGGTTCTCAAGCTAGATGACAGAGGCAGGATCGTACGAAGTGGGATAGTGTGGGTCTACAACGAGGTAGATGACTGGAAGGGAAGCATGATGAGGACAACTGGAAGCTAACAGCAGGGCGGCCTCGGAATGTGGAGCATATATTTTTCATTGCGCAGGAGAATGGTTTTTATATTGGGGGTAAATGTGTTGGCACCATTTCCGGTCTATCTGAGGCTTTATACAGAATTCGTAGGATGATACGGGCCATTAGCGGTTCCCTGTGATTGCCTACAACAGATTTATAATCATGGTAAAACCTAGAGAAGCTGTCGACCTCGACCCTGCACCGGAAGATATCTTGTCTGTTGGGTCCCTATAATACTAGTGATTACCCCATTACTATTGTAGTTGTACCCCTTATTAATATTGTTGTGCCCCTATTGCCCCCATATTGTT
>APFE030371592.1:300639-310673 GCA_000404065.3 Pinus taeda | reverse complement strand
TAATGTAAAGGAGGTTGCCCCCTCGAAGAGGCTGAATTCTAAGGCGTTGATCTATCTTTTCTATCTTTTCTTGAGCCGGTTCATAACATTGTCGGTTTGGGGAAAGGAGATAACCACCCAGAATATTGATAAGTTTTTTGGAGATAACCACAACGGAAGGTTTATGGAGTAACAGGTCAGCAAAAGGGTTATTGGAGGAAAGCTTGGAGCTGGCCGGGCTGAACAGTCAAGGAGATAGGGGTCCACAGGAGCCGAGTTTTCAGGAGGAGGGTTTCCATCTGACAGGAAAACCCTACGTATCTCAAGTAAGTAAAGAAAAACCCTATTCTCCCGCTCCTTTCTTATCGGGAGGACTTGAAGACATTGTTAATTACAAGCCGAAACAAGGGATCTGGAGATGTGTGGGAGGAGGTTTAAAAGCTAACATAGTAGCGGTGGAGGGAGGAAAGACGCCGACAGTTACCAGATCCATCCTCGCAAAGGGGCCATTTAGCCCTAGTCCGGGCACCAGATTAGCTAGTTTAGGAGCAGGTGAACCCTCGGAGCTCAGGAAGGATCCCTCTGGATCAGATAATGGGCCGCTGAAAGAAGGCACCGGAGTTGCAGAGGGCCTAGGTAGAGGAACTGGAGGTAGAATCTCAACAGACATATCCGCCAAGAGAAGGCTCACCTTGGACAAGGATGAGCATGTACAGCTAGAAGAAGCGGTCAAGAGTGCCCCAAAAGCACAAGACATGGAGGAGACTTCTGAGGAAGAAAAGACAGGGGACAAAAGGAAAAAACAGAAGCCCATCAAGAAGAAAAAATTTGAAGCAAACTTAGTTCTGGGCATGGATGTTCAGGTAGAAGATGCATTAGAAGTCGCTGAGTGCACTCTGGTAGGGAGAGCATGGGGCAAGAGTTACTCAGGCAAATTCATCAAACAGTGGGTGGAACAACAGTGGCAGAAGGCCCCAATTAAAAGTTTCAAGGTAGTAGCTCTAGTGAAAGGGTGGTTTATGGTGAGATTCAAGAGCAAGGAAGCGACAGACTGGGTAGTGCGGAAGAACTGGGCTTTTGGGAATCGCCCAGTGTTATTCAAATGGTGGACTCCGGTATTTGACGCGAAAAGGGAGAAGGTCGATGAGTTTCCTATGTGGGTTCGGGCACCTGGGTTACCCCCTTTCCTTTGGGTGGAATCGGTGTTTAGATCTATAGGGAATCTTCTCGGCACTTTTCTGGAGGCAGACATGTCCTTTATTCATACACACAACAGAGTCAGGGCTCAGATCCTGGTTAGTTTAGACCCAAGAGGTGGTCTGGCGGAATCCATCAATCTTTAGTACAAAGATTACGTTTATGAACAACCTCTGGACTATGAACATCTACCTTTTAGATGTCATAGATGCCACGAATACGGCCATCTGGCCAGAGATTGTCCATTGGGCAATCGCCGAAAAAGGATTCAGAAGTCAGCCGAGCAAGAGGAGAAGGTAGTAGAGTTGAAAAGGGTTTCTGGGACAGAAGAGGTCTACGTGGAGGATTCTATGGATGTGGACATAAATCAAGAAGGGGAATCTAAGGAACAGGTCTCAGAAGGTCCTCCAGGAAAAGAGGAAGCGGTTGAGGACTAGCGTGGATCAGAGAACCTGACAAAGGATCCCATCTATGAACTAGAAACCACCTCAATCGAAGACTCAAAGGGTATGCAACTAGACTAAAGAAATCCATCTTTGTCTCCTTCAGAAATTAAAGATGCTTGTTTGAAATCTGGTTCACAAATCAATAACTGTAATTATGATGATCATTTAAATGTTGATAACATCACTACCACTATTCCTTCCTTAGACCTGAACTGTGATGATGTTCCAAATACGATAGAGGAATCTGTTCCCTCCTCCACTGTTTGTCATTATAATCTCAGGTCCCTTGACAAAAAGCCTGCGAAACTAGTATCGATCGGCGGTTTAGGCTCATCCTCTTTACAGGCCTTTAAAAGGAAGGCTAGGGGTAGGAAATCAAACCTATCCAAAGCACAAGTAAAAGCAAAGTTTGATGTGGCTGACGAAAAACAAATGTCTATTCTTGGGGTGCTTAGAGCAGTGAATCCCTATGAAAAGGTAATTAAATGATCCCTTTATCCTGGAATTGTAGCGGTTTAGCCAGTAAACCCAAAAAACTGGCTCTCAAGGAGATAGTTATGCGCTATAATTTTGATGTTCTTCTATTGCAAGAGGCTCTCGACAAAAGTTTAGATGTGGAGATGACCCTAAGGTCTATTCTTCCAGGCTGGCAATTTCTCGCAGTAGATTCTGTCGGACATTCAGGTGGCTTGGCCATGGAGTTCAGAGAAGGAAGGTTGTAGATTTCTAACCATTGGGGAATGACTCATGCGCTAGGGATGGAGTTCCAATCACCGGAGTTCGATTTCCCTCTGTTGATCGTAAACATCTACGGGCCATGCCAAGGGAGGGTAAACTTCTGGACCGACCTCCTGTCAAAATCAGTGTTGAAAAGACAAAATTTGATTATAGGGGGTGATTTAAACTTCTCTATGGGGAATGTCGAAGCCTGGGGCCCTTCTGCCAGAGAAGATCCGCTATCTGAGTTTTTCTTGAACTCTCTCAGCTCTCATAATCTGATAGATGTAAACCTAATCAAATTAAAGCCTACCTGGAGGAATCGAAGAGCAGGGGATGAAAGAATAGCAAAGAGATTGGACCGCTTCTTGATATGCGAAGATTTGTCATCCAAAATTCCAATTTTTAGACAATGGGTGGGGGAGGGAGGAAATTCGGACCATTTCCCAGTTCTTTTTGAGCTCTCCAAACCCCCCCATAAACTAGCAGCTCCATTTAAATTCAATGCTTCTTGGTTACAAGAGGATTCCTACAATCGACTTTTCCGAGAGACATGGAAAACCCCAGATAGGAACTCAATGGAGAGTAAAGGCTTCCTATTCATGGAAAATTTAAAAGACTTAAGAAAGCTACTACGGGTTGGGCGAAGATCAGAAAGCAAAAGATGAATGAGGAAATTACCCAAATTGATGCAAAACTTTGGGAATTGGAAGGTACTGAGTTGGAGGGGTGTACAACGCAGGAATCCAAGGATAGAATTTTGCTGCTGGAAAAACACAGGAACCAAATATTGCTGGATAGAGAGGAGGAATGGAGGCTGAAGAGCAGGGCGATTTGGCTTAAAGCCGGGGACGAAAACACAAGATTCTTCCATAATTATGCAAAAGGGAGGAAAAATGTGAACACGATATGGAAGCTTAAAGATGATGAGGGTAGAGAGGCCAACACTTTTGAGAGTCTCTCCAATATGGGAAAAAGTCATTTTCAAAATCTGTTTGCTGACCAAGGAGAGATAACTTTAGCAGAAGTAATCAGAACTGCCCAATAATTTCCCCGGTATGTAGAGGAGGAAGAAGCAGAGAATTTAATCAGAGAAGTCTCCAAGGAAGAAATGGAAAGTATTATAAAATCAGTGGCTAAGGATAAAAGCCCAGGCCCGAACGGGTGGACCATAGAACTCTTCCAACATTTCTTCGAACAGATCAGAGCAGAATTAACTGAGGTGGTGGAAGAGTTGAGGAGGAAAGGAGAGATTTACACCCCTTTCAATTCAACTTTCATAGCTCTAATCCCTAAAAATGAGGATCCAGAATCCTTTGAAGATTTCAGGCCTATATCTTTATGTAACAATATATACAAAATCATCGCAAAAGTGATAGCTGTTCGCCTAAAGCCGATTCTGTCAAAATGCATTTCAAGTGAACAGTTTGGATTCCTGGACGGTCGTCAAATCCATGAAGCCATAGGAGTAGCGCAGGAGACAATACAGAGTGTCAGGCAGACGAACAAGAAAGGAGTTGTGATCAAAATTGACTTGTCCAAAGCCTATGACAGGATCAGCTGGACATATCTAAGGATGTTATTAACCCATATAGGTTTTGACTTGGATTTCATCAACTGGGTTATGGGATGCATCACTAGTGTCAGTTTTGCAGTTTTAATTAATGGGGCAGCATCCTCATTTTTCAAAGGACAAAGAGGATTAAGACAAGGATTCCCCTTGTTGCCTTTGCTCTTTCTTCTAGTAGCTGAAGGTTTGAGTCAACTGATTCTGGAGGCCAAAAGTGAAGGCTCGGTAAAAGGCTTGGAAGTTGAGTAAATATGTTTATTTCGCACCTCCTTTTTGTAGATGATATCTTATTATTCACGAATGGGAACTTGACTGAAATTAAGGAACTAAAAAAAATTCTTGATCTATTCATGAAAGCGATAGGGATGCAAGTAAACTTAAGGAAATCTCAACTAATCATGGAAGGGTTCAACAGAAATGAGAAGCGCCTGATTACTTCAATTTTGCCTTTTGACGTATATAACGTGGAAAACCCTTTCAAGTATTTGGGATTTTGGCTGAAGCCAAATTCCTACAAAAAACAGGATTGGAATTGGCTGTTAGCTAAAATTGAAGCAAAAATCTCACATTGGAGTTATAAGTGGCTATCTAGAGCAGGTAGATTGACCTTAATCAACTCTGTGTTACAAGCCATGCCTGTTTTTTGGGCAGCTTTGACTTGGGTTCCTAAAGGGACTCTTGATAGGATAAGAAGGATTTGCAACAGATTTCTCTGGGCTGGCTCAAAGGAGGACTCAGTACTCCCCTAGGTCGCATGGGAGAAGATGGCAAGGCCAAAAGAGTGGGGAGGGTGGGGAATCAAAAATCTCTCCGATTTTAGCCTTTCCTTGGCTGCCAAATCTGGATGGAGAATCATCAACATGGAAAACCTTTGGACAAGAGTGGTGAAACGGAAATATATAGACCCTGTCCCTCTTGAAGAATGGATTAGGAACCCAAATAAGAAAGGAAGGAATGTTTCGGTGGTATGGAAAGCTACTACAGAGGCTTTTAAAGTTATCAAACAAGGCCTGGCTTGGTAGGTTGGGAATGGTGAAAATCTTAGGATAGGGAAGGATCCGTGGGTGGGATGCAATGGTAATTTCGCTCTCTCCCCAGGAATGATCAGACATCTTGAATTCAAGGGTTTTTATTATTATTATTATTATTATTATTTATTTTATTTATTTTTATTTTATTTTATTTTTATTTTATTTATTTTATTTTTATTTTATTTATTTATTTTTATCCGAATCAGTTTGAGAAAATTGGTCGGTCCTCAATCTGGGGACAAGCCTGGAAAACAGGAGAAGAACTAGAGCTCAGACCGTTCTGGTGGAACAAGTGGAAGGCATTCATACAAGAACTCTCTAGATCAAATGTAAGGTTGAAAGGCAGACCAGATCAATTGGTATGGGCTCATGCGGAATCTGGAGCTTACTCCCCAAAATTTGGTTATAAATTTTTAATGTCAAAAAAAGGATGGGAAGAACTGGAATGGTGGGCCAAACTGTTATGGAAACTCAAATGCCCAGCAAAAGCTAGGTTATTCTTTTGGTGTATTCTCAAAAGAAAAATTCCAACATGGGACATTCTCCAATCCAGATTTAAGCAAGGACCGGGGAGATGTCCTCTATGCAAATCTGATTCTCAGACTATAAGACATCTGTTTTTAGAATGCCCTACTGCCAAAAAGATATGGGGGGAGGTACGAAATTATCCAAAAACCGTTAAATTGGGAAGGGGGAAGCTTATCCGATGTCTGGGAAAAGTGGTGGTGACAGTATTCAAAGGGGAATTTACGGAATCTTCCCCCCATCATTTGCTGGGGAGTCTGGATTGCAAGGAACAGGTGCATCTTTTCGGACAAGGAAACTCCTGTTGAAATAATTGCGGTACAATGTATTGCGATTCTTTCAAATATTCCAGAATTAGAGGAGGAAAGGAATCCCAAAGTGATTAGAGAAGAACAAATCAAAGTAGGGGTCCCATGGGCCTATTTTGACGGGGCTTCACATAACAATTTAGCAGGAGCAGGGATGATTATTCACCTAAATGAAAACCAGATTTTAAAAGCTTCAGTGGGCCTAGGCACCGGATCTAACAACTTTACTGAAATGTACGCATTAAAGCTACTTCTGTGCTGGCTTATCCATAGGAACATCTTCACAGTTCAGATTTTTGGGGACTCTTTAAATGTTGTAAAATGGGTTAATGGACAAAATAGATGTCAAAATTATATGTTGAGACCTTTATTAGAAGAAATTCAGAATCTAAAGACTTCATTTAATGTTTTTTCACTTTGCCATATATACAGGGAACGAAATGAATCAGCAGACAAGCTTTCTAAGGAAGGTTTACAACAAAATATGGGCAGCTGGAGAATAGCAAAGGAAGATTATGGACAGATCCGTGTGTCAGATCAGCCTCCCTATGCATAGTTTTCGTTTTTGACTGATGTTTTATATATACTATCATATCTGTTGTAACTGGTTGTGAGTACAGTTGTTTTTTGACAAACTATTGGTATTTTTCTTTTTGACTTTCATGGTATCTATTTCCTAATTTGGGTTGTTTTCCTCAATGAGGAGACCCAGGAATAGATGCGTGACTTTGATCCTTGTTTGGAATTGCTTGATATGGGCTGGCATTGGTGATAATCTAGAAATGTGAGCTGAAATATTTTGGCCCAGGCTTCCAGAGCTTTCTTGTCATAGTTTTTAGTACAGAAAAGGTAGTCTCTTTTCTGGAGCAGCTTTATGATCGGATCATACAACAAACTGAATGCATATGCATATACTATGTAACTTTTTATCGATTTATAAAAAGTTCGATCTTTTTCTTTGGAAAAAAAAAAGGAGGTTGCCCCCTCGAAGAGGCTGAATTCTAAGGCATTGATCTATATTTTCTATCTTTTCTTGAGCTGGTTTCATAACATTTGGTATCAGAGCTTTGGATTCTAGGGTTTCACTGTTCCAAATAGGTCATCGTGGCATTTTAGCTATAAATTTTTTCTGCGACGTTTCAGAAGCTGAAAAAAAAAACCCATTTGAGAAGACATCGCTCTGAATCTCGGGTCCAAATTTCAGAGCTTTTTGCGCTGTATTTGTGGAGATATGATCTAAGGAAGTTGGTCCTTTTGTAGACTCCTGAATTACATTCCAAACAGGTGACCTGGGGAAAATCTTCATAACTTTTTCTCTGAGCATTGGATTGAAATTTCATAAGAAGGTACAGAAAGAGGACGGATTGTAGTTTCTTGTGTATATTTTTCAGAGCCAAAGGTCGAAACAGTGACTCGTGGCACGTCGTACAAGTTCACTCTACTGAACTCGTCTATAATCAGGTCACTGTGGGAGATTTCACATAACTCTTCCTTGGAGAATCCAATTTGGATCTTATTGGTGGCATTGGAAAGAGGACACAGAGGGCTACGACATGTCGCAATTTCAGAACTAGATGATCTGAAAGTACAGAGATACATCAGAGGAAATATCGAGCTCCTACAAAGTGAAAAAAATGTGTGTAGATTCTTTTAAATTTTTGCTTAAGATTGGTTTGAAAATTTATTTTGAAGGAATTCAAAAGGCTAGTAGAGCATTATTATCGGTAATAGATGCCTGAGGAAAGAAAATGCAAACACCTAGTAAGGAACCTGAAAGCTCTAGCATGACTCATGAAGAAGAGGAAGAAATGCTACATGATATATCAAAATTACAAGAACAAGTGCAACAAGTGTCACTTGCACAAAAGGCAACAGAATCTAAGATGGATGGTTTAAAGAAAGATGTAGAAGCTAAGATGGATGGTTTAAAGACAAGCATGGAAGATTTGAAGACGGATTTAACAAAGTTTCTACAAGAAATGCTTACTAACGGTGAAAGGGTAGTAAAGGAAACTCATGATCAGAACAAAAGAAATGTTAATCATGATTTCATAGACTCTAATGTTGGATCGAAGACCCACCATATTCCAAAAATCGATATGAGGAAGTTTGATGGCAAGGATCCCGCAACATGGATATTACGGATGGAGCAATTTTTCGATCTCAATAATGTGCAAAACACACAAAAGGTACGTATGGCAACTTTATATTTGGAACCAAATCAGTTTGTATGGTATCAATGGCTTTGCTCTCGTAAACAATTTATCACTTGGGCAATTTTTACGAAGAATTGATAGCACATTATGAGGATACAAAAAGCAACACTTTTTTTAGCCAATTGATAAGTCTCAAACAAAAGGGTTCAATAATGGAGCACATTGAGGAGTTCCAAAAATTGAACATAAGGTAAAAAATATTCTAGAGGAGCATAGGCTTGATGTGTTCATAGGGACTTTAAAGGATAATATCCAACATGATGTTCGCCTTTGGGAACTTGATTCATTAGAGAAGGCATTCAGGTTAGCAAGAAAAATGGAAAGCAAAATTATGGCAACCAGGAAGCATACCAATCCCAACTATAAAGATGGAAGTGTTGTTACCCCCAGCCTTCCACAGCTTATAATATTGACACCACAAAAATTGGAGGAAAAAAGAGCAAAAGGGCTTTGTTACATCAAATACACTAAAGGTCATAAGTGTGCTGAAAAGAAATTATTCTACATAGATTGTGAAGAGGAAAAAGAGAAGGAGAAAGAAAGTTGAAAAGAAGAGGATATACTCCAAGAACAAAGCCTAGATAAAGAAGAAATGAATCTGACCATATCTTGTAATGCATTTGCTGGAATTACCACTCCTCAAACCATCAAGATAGAAGGACAAATCAAGAAGAAAAAGGTAATAGTGTTGATTGATTAAGGAAGCACCCACAATTTTATTCATTGTAAGGTAGCAAAAGAATTGAATTGCTTCCTATATCCAGCACCAGAGTGTCAAGTGATGATTGAAAATGGAGGAACAATAAATTGCTCTGGAAAATGCCATAATATCAAGCTATCCATGGGAGAATATGTATTGACTAGCCCAATGCTTTCCATTCCAATGGAGGTGCTGATGTTGTACTAGGAGTCCAATGGCTACAATCCTTGGGTACAATAGCTTTTAATTTTCAAGAACTTTTCATCAAATTTTCTACGGAAGGAAAGGAAGTTGAATTAAGGGTATTGCAGGGAAACCAGGAAAGATAATCAGCTCTAATGGTATGACAAAGCTTCTAAAAAAGGAGCAAAGAGGTGTAATTGCACAATTATGTTCGCTAGATTTTTCCACATCGGAATCATCTATTTATCCAGATCTCCAAAAAATCCTGGACAATCATTCCAAGGTATTTGAGACTCCCAAAGGTCTCTCACCTATGCGTGATCATGATCATACTATTCTTCTGATTCCAGGAAGTGTTCCTCCAAACATCAGGCCGTACAGATATCCCTATGCCCAAAAGAGTGAAATTGAACGTATGGTTGTAGAAATGCTAGAGGCTGGTATAATTAAACCTAGTCAAAGTTCTTTCTCTCCTCTAGTAGTATTGGTGCACAAGAAGGATGGATCATGGCACATGTGTCTAGATTATTATAGGGAGCTCAACAAACTCACTATTAAAGATAAGTTCCCCATTCCTGTCATTGATGAATTACTCGATGAATTGCATGGATCAATTTACTTCACCAAGTTAGATCTTCGTTCAGGATATCATCAAATTAGAATGAAGATTGAAGACATTTGAAAACAACATTTAGAACTCATGAGGGTCATTATGAATTTTTGGTCATGCCTTTTGGCCTTACCAATGCACCTTCAACATTTCAAAGTTTGATGAATTCAATTTTCAAACCATTCCTTAGAAATTTGTGTTAGTATTTTTTGATGATATACTAATCTACAACAAGTCTTGGAAGGATCATGTTGAACATGTTGACAGGGTGCTACAACTATTGGAGGAGAAACAATTATATGCAAAAAAGATCCAAATGTTTCTTTGGAGTCCAAGAGGTGGAATATTTGGGTCATATTGTATCTCATGAAGGAGTTAAGGTAGACCCTAGCAAAATTAAAGCCATTAAGGAATGGAAAATCCCCACATCCATTAAGCATCTGCGAGGATTTCTTGGGTTGACAGGGTATTATCGCAAGTTTGTTAAGAATTATGGGAGAATAGCAGCACCTATAACAAAATTATTGAAGAAAGATGCATTTTCATGGACTC
>APFE030371592.1:257654-296889 GCA_000404065.3 Pinus taeda | reverse complement strand
CCTTAGACTCCTATATATAGAAAGGAGGTTTTGTCATTTGAATCATCTAAGAATTGTTCATTTTATGTAATGTAAAGGAGGTTGCCCCCTCGAAGAGGCTGAATTCTAAGGCGTTGATCTATCTTTTCTATCTTTTCTTGAGCTGGTTTCATAACATTGGCGACATCCATGTCTTGTATTTCATGTTCTCTTTTTCGCCAAATCAAAGCCATTTCGTTCCAATGGATACCTGAAGCATGACAAGATAAATCATTAGAATAAATACCATGCAAAAATTTGAGAGAAATTTGAGTGAAAGGAGTAAAACAAAATTTTCAAATGCACCCAACACACCCTACTAAATGGAGACATTGCATTGTAGCGCTCTCCATGGTTAATTTTTTTCTATCATAGCGCACTTTTTGACATTGATGGGTGCGTTGGAGCTAGGGCACAAAATTAAAGCCCTAAGTTTCTCAAAACTTAAATTTTTTGCATGAAATGAAAAAACATACTATAAAAAGAAAAAGGAAGGTAAGATCTCCTACCTGGAAGTGACGACACCGAAAATGATCCACCGTATTGGCTGTAGTAAGCTGTTTAAGATCGGGTGCAAAATGCACTCAAAGCTCACTCATTAAGAGGTAAAATGTGAAATGGTAAAAATGAAATTACTTTTCACCTATTTATGGTGAGTTTTGTGAATATTTAATTATATTATATTACTTTGATTTAAATTTGACATAATTTTACCATGCATCAGATATTTTTAATCTCTTAATGATGTTATGAGCAAGTTAATATCTGTTTGAAGGAACTAATGAGGTTTTTGGTTTAAAACACATCATTTTGACTATGGAGTGTACTTTTATCACTTTTTGGGCTATGTAAACTCACGAAAAAGGAACCCCCTAGAGTCCTCTTTCAATGCTTTTCAAAGTCCCTAAACATGAAAATATTGCCGAGCACTTATCTTTTCGAACTTGTTAAAGAAAATGAAAAGACGTCTGCCCAGTATAAGTTTAACCCTTTTCTGGACTGGGATAAACTATTTACGAAAAATGAATACCTTAGTCGAACATGGCTAAGAGGTTCTCCTGAGTATTTTTTACTACCTTCTCGGACTCAAGAGACTATTTACGAAAAGGAACCTTTGGGGTTTTCTTTTTTGCCTCTTTTTCAAACTCTCTAAACATGAAAAAGGAGTTGAGTTGCGCCTTCACTGGACTCATAAAAACATCAACAATGAAGGACTCATCGAACATGAAGGGACCAAACCACTCCTTCTCAGGGTTTGTTAAATATACTTAGAGAGATTCATCTAAAAGATGAACATACAAATCAAGCATATGTTATCCTCCTCAAGCTTATTAAAAAATAAAGAGGTTATAACCATAAATGGTTGGGGAAATTGGGAGAGCAAGGTACTTAAGCTATTTAATGGCAGTATGTCACTCTTGAACATGACACTCTCCCACTTCATCTTTGTGACTGTTGGGTTGGGAAATATGCTTGTCTCTTTGGTTCATCACAGCATATCAAAGCCTCCACATTCGGTTTTGGGTCAATGCTTCCAACTCCATTCAATGTCATCGATATGTTCAAGAGAAGTCCCTTAGTTGATATCTACTACCATAATTTAAAGCCTTCATTTCATGCCTGCCATTCTTGAACTAGTTCCACATCAAAATCATTCTGTCTCAAAACTTGATATATTTTTTGTGTCGTTGATGGGGGATACATCAAGGCCCTCCTGCAACAGGTCGCTTCCTATCGATATCAACTCATTATCCAAGAAGTTGACTTAGAAACTCCCTTCGACACCTTGGGGCTTTCATACATCAATGGAAATTTTCCTCCCTCTCGGCGACATGTTTCATCATTAGCCTTTGACCGAAATATTTTGTGTGGTGTTCGACTTCAACTCATTCATTCACACCATACATATTGTACTATGGTACGTTGAGAACCATTAACATCATCGATGGTTTCTCTCGCGTTTGTTATTGATTTACATAATTGGCTAGTAATTACATGGTGTCTACCATGTTTAACTATAACTCATTTATTCGCATGGTTAGACTCATACGTTGGATGATCGAGTGAATGAGATAGAAGACCTCAGATCTAGTTTCATCCATCCGGGCAATGATTTAAGGATTAATGAAAGATTACAAAGCATGATGGCCATGATCATACATATAGCCATCCAAGCATGGGTCCACCCTTTGTCATTAGTGGAAACAACTTTTTGATCATTGTACATGTAATTATAGATTATACGCTGAGCATGGGTATGCCTCCCTCAACAAAGATATCATCATAAAAATGTATTTTAACATATGATGATCTCAACCAATTGTTCTTGATATGGACTTGTCACAAGGTAAAGCGCTTCAGCCATCAGCTGTCATTTTAGACTTTGTGCTTTAGGGGAAAATCTGTTATAGGCCATTTTCTCTTATCTGGTCAATAGGCCTATAAACCAAATCAATCAACATCCATGAACATGTTGTCATCATCCCATCATAAAGCCCTAAGCATGACCTTTCCAAAAAGTTTGAGTTTCTGGGATTAATAGCTCAATATTAATGTTTTTGGCCCCAACACACTCTGTCCCTTTAGCCACATATGTTTAGTGTTTTTTTCTCCCTTCTACATCAGCGTTGGTTTCTCCCTTCTACACTAGCACTAATCAACACTTGTTGCTCTTTTTTGCAGGTGCACTGATTCGCGAAATTCAGGATAATTAAAAAATATTTTGAAGCTTCCTCTTCTAGAAGCTTCCAAGGGTTGTTTTAACTATTTACCATGGATAAGAGCTCGAATCCTATATGATCCTACCTTGGAGACTTCACCTCTTATCCCTTGAGCTCATCTTCCCATCATATGTGGATCTTAAGCCCATTATGGTAAACCCTAAACTACCATCCCTCTCCTATAAATTTACTGCCATCCATAACATCAAGGTTGGCTTTTGGATATTGATTGTGCCCTTATGCTTCTTCCTTGAACATAAAGTAGTCATCATATTCATGCATTAGGGTTGATATTGAAGTGTGCGTTGTGGTAGGGAAGGACAAGCCAACTGGGGGAGACTTCTACAAGATCATCTACTATTTATGGTTGTAAACTCTCTCATATTTCTATTAATACAAAGAGTATCTTGTTTTCCTATATGTGTTGTGTCATTTTTGCACTCATGTATTTCATTGCCTTGTTGATTCATTGAATAGATATGTTAGATTATGCTACTTAGTTGTTGTAGATCCTTTGCTTGTTTAAGTCGTGTGTGTAGGTTCTAATTATAGCACTTGAAGCTACAATTGGAGCTTAAAAGCAAGGAGGAACGAGAAGCTTGCTATAGATTTGAGTAGGGCCTCTTTTCCATTTGATAACTACTCTAAGGAAAACTCTATATTCTTTGTCTTATGTTGCTCTAGACCATTCCACTAGGTCTAGGGAATTCACCTTTGTTCACAATTGTAAATTCCTCATAACATTGTCTATGGGTGAGAAATCACTTTTCTCAGTGGTTCCAAAGTGATTCAAGCATTATATTTTCAGCCCCAAGGCACTTTTGGTGGTTCAACAACCCTCCCAAGAACCTATGTGATTCTCCCCAATTTGACAGGTTCACAAACCTCAAGCTTAAAATGGATCCTTCTGCCTTACATGAAAGCCTTTCTCTCTAAAACCATTCACCAGAAAGCCTCCTCCGAGGTTTCCATATTTGGTGCTCCCATTTTCAAGGCTTAATCCAACATCAAGATCTATCTTCCTTTTCGACTCTCTCTGTGTTCTCCCCCACAATGAGCCTTGTGTTCCTTCTTTTTCGATGTTTGTTTCTCTTTATGTGCATGTCTAAGTCTAGGCCTGAGTGAATCTCCCTCGTTTCTTCTAAAACTGATTAACTTCCCTTATTTCCTTCATGACTTGTGCATCATACAATCACTTGACAACGCAACCCATGCTGCTCTTTACTTCTTGTGCTTTTTTTTGCTTGATGTTTGAGTTGAAGGGCACTTGGACCAGTCCTTCCTCTTTCATTCACATTCAATGCACAGTCAACACATTTAATTCTATTAGCCAACTAGGACTAATATTTTTTTTAAAACAACCATTTCCTCAAGCAACCTCCCACCCCAAGCTTGGAATTTGTGCCCCATTCTCAACCATTAAAATAGTTACAATTATTTACATCGAGAGAAATATTTACCCAAGTAATATCACAAATAACCTCCCCTAAAAAACTAGGCCACAACGATTTAGAGAAAAACTAAATTGTTGCAAAAATATCATTGACCACCTAATTAGTAAAGGCCTTTAAACTAAAGTATTTACAAAATACATCAAAAGGAAACTAATACACTACCTATGAGAGGTAAAGTGTACAATTTGTATCAAAATAAGGGACAAGCGCCTAACCTCATGCACACCAAATGAATGTATATGCAACTAATCACCAGTAACCTAGAACTATGCATGTTAAATAATATCACGCTTGGCATATCTTTGAAGATATGATAGTTGGCTCATTGTTTCAATGCCAAGTGACAACTCAAAGAATTGTGGCCGATTCTGCCCCTTCCTAGACAAGCCAGTGATGGAATAAATATGCTTCTTTGTGGGCTAATACCATAAATTGGGATCGGATCTAAATGTATTCCTACCATAATCCCAACAATGCATCAACTTCTGTAAAACGAGGGGTTCCTCTCGAGGGATGTATCCTCCTCGTGAAAATTGAAAATGTCAACATTCCTCAGAAAAATTTTATTTTGAGGTGTAATAGGATGAGGGAACTTCCTCTCCCTCTCTCACACCTCCTACTCATGTACAAAGTTGTACATATTGACCCACAACTCTTACTCCTAGTCTTGCATATGTCATAGTCATGTTTGATTCACATACAAATTTTTTAGATGCATATATAAAGATAAAACCAATTTCAATTATAAAAACACACGTATATAACTATTTTGTGTTTATAAAAAATGAAATTACTTTTTATTTGCAAAAATATTGTTAAAGTTCATTGATGCACCTATAATACATAAGTTTCATCACCTATAATGCATTAAGCTAATAAATAAGCATTGCCATGGTAGCAGTGCATGTTTTTATGTAACACATTAGTGCGCATACTCATAAACATCATAGTTATGTTAATTGTTTTAAACATAAATTAAAATTCCTAGTGCATCATTAATATGTAAAAAATGCATCGGTAATAAGGGATTATACTAGTGAATTCGCATTGTGATGGTAGAAAACTTGATATTCTTAGCACATCTACGTGTTACATTGTTAGGAAGCACTGGATAGGTTATTTTTTTTGAGCAATGGAATTTGAGATTTTTTAACTACTAGTGCATAAAGCATAAGCTTACTAATGCAGTTATCTTATTAAGCATCCCCATATAACTTATTTTATTTTTTATGAATCTAAATTATCAGTGCATTAGTTTTTTCAAAAGACAAAAACACTCGTTTATATAATGTACCAGTGGATTTGCCCAAAATTTGTGCCACTCTAATTCCAGTACATCTTGACTAAGATAAACCCAAATAAAAACTCGACATAGTTAGTGGGTAATAAGTATCAACATAGTCTCCAAACATATTACTCAGAAGAGACAAAAAGTAACAATGGAAACCTATATACAACATACTAGTCTGTGTCCAACATAAATATAACAAACTAACATTATAAAAAGAAGTCAAAACATGAACCAATCAAACTAAGTGTGCAATAATTATGGAAATGGAATCGATCCTTCCTCTCTCATAAGATCGAATTCCAGGAGAGTGTAGTGTAGTTGTCCTTCTGCTGCCAAGAGGCCCTTCTTTGACAGAGAATCAATGGTCACATTTGCCTTTCGGTATATGTGTTGAAAGTTGATGGATATGAAAGACTGCTTGAGTAGATTTATATGAGAAATCCAACCAGAGAGGTGTGGCAGGCTGAAGTTTATATCATTTTTCAAACCATCAATAAGAACGCGAGAGTCCCCCCAAACCTGCAATGATTCAATGGACAGATATTTGGAGAACCATAAGAGCCCCCACAGGGTCAATACTTCTGCCCTCATATTAATACTTGGACCCCGGACCAATAAAGCTTGTAGTGTCTGCAATGCTCCACCCTAAGCCATGTTCCATAGCCACAAAGGCCTCTTTGTAACGCCTTGTCAAAATATACAGTCAAGAAATGTGGATGATGGAGAATATGCCAACGAGGAAGATCCTTAATCCTCTGTGTAGTGGGATTTTTATTCCCAATCCACAATATTAAGATTTGCGTAGTTTTGTGAGTATTGATTTGTATTCCATTAAATACAAACCTATTTCGTGCTTTCCAAATTTCCCAAAATAGGTAGAATGGATTTTGATCCATCCACCATCTAATACAATGTTCTATGTGTACAAATATCCTACCAGTATTCTTTAGTGATGAAAAGATATTGTCCCATATCACGCATGTAGTATTGCATTCTAGAAATATATGTGTATTTGTCTCATTATTTTCACAGCACATTGGACATCTTCCCGGACCGCAAAATCCTCTCTTACAGAGGTTTTCCTAGGTGAGAGTTTTATTTTTCCACATAAGCCACACATAGAGAATAATATTTAAAGGAACATCCATTTTCCAAACATTATAATACCAACATGGTTGATTTAGAGCACGAAGAGAGGATATGAGGTACCTGTAAGAATCTGCAACATCGACCATAGTTTTTTCATTTTCCCAGCCCAAACAATATGGTCTCCTTCCCCAGTTCTACAGAGTCCATCACACCTGAATAATTTAATTTGGTTCTCCCATTCCACAGCGCAGAGTCCTTCCAATCCAATATCCCCGACCGATTTCCATATTGGTAGGTTACTTTTCCAACTTGAGATGACCTGGTTCAAGAGAATTAGGCCCCTAGAGTGTAAGGTCGTCAAAGTGCACATTGACAGTGCGATATCCTCTTCCACGCCATCAATCTTACCCAAGCCAATGATGATACGATTTCCATTTCCAAAAGTCCAGTTTAATCTAAGAAAAATAAAAGCATTTTCACTTTTATGAAACCATTCAAGATGTGAGAAACATGATTTATCCCGATGTGACCACTCCTAAACCAATCTTCCACATTTTTGTAGCGGGGGTATTTTGAGATAATTATATCCCTCCAAATACCTTCGTTAAAGAGACCCCTAACATCAAGTATTCCCAACCACCATATACCTTTGGAACGAAAATATTCTCCCACGTAATGAGATAATATTTTTGCTTGTCTTTTGACCCTGACCAAATGAAATGTGTTAATATGCATTTTATTTTTTTAATAATGGTTGTAGGAAATGTGTTAATATGCATTTTATTTTTTTAATAATGGTCGTAGGAAGGATATAAAGATGTGTCCAATAGACATCCATCTATTGTAATACAACCTAAGTTAAAATGTATCTGACTCCCAGGGAAAACCATCGATGAGCCCAACAACTGAGCTTGTTTCTGAATTTGTCCAATAGCCAATGCCAATTAACTTTTTTGTAGTTGTTTGGCTTGAGACTAAAGCCAAGGTAGGTGAATCCAGTACACAATGGTTGTAGGTGGAAATTGAACAGTTGATAGATGTTATTAATCTCATTTAGATCACCAGCTGCTTGTAATATAAAAGACTTTTCATCATTCACAATCATGCCCAAAGCCATACCAAAGAGGGCCAACATATCGTGGAGAACCAACCACTGGGACCTGGAAACCATAACAAAAAGAAGAATTATGTTAACAAAAAAATTGTGAGTGATTTGAATCCCTCTCCCCAAACACATGCCATTGATTTAACCCTATAATCGGAAAATAATTATTTTGTGGCTGAAACAGTTCATCACCACTATAGATAGCAAGGGCAAGAGGGAATAACCATGTCTCAACCCCCTCCCGTCTCTAAAGAAGTTTGAAGGGAAACCATTTATGATAATTGCAAAGTGGACATTTGACACAAAGGCCATGATCCATTAGATGTTTTGAATAGAGAGAACAATATTTGTAAGTATGAGCCACAAAAATTCCCAGTCAACACAACCATATGTCGTCCTTAGGTCCACTTTCATAACCAATGTCTGAAACTTCTTAGTGTGAATGGAATGAATAGTTTCATAGGCAATGGCCACAAGAAACTATTCATTCCATTCACACCATGAAGCTGCAGGCATTGGTTATGAAAGTGGACCTAAGGAAGGCATATGATTATGTTGACTAGGCATTTTTGTGGCTCATACTTACAAAGATTGGTCTCTCTATTCAAAACATCGAATGGATGCAATGATTTTGGTGAGGAGCACCAAATAGGTTATTTTATTTATTAAAAAAAAAAGAAGGAAAATTGTGAATTTTATTATGGGCCATGACTACCAATGCAGTGTGTTTTTTATGCATAAGTTCAAGGAAAGCCAAATTGTTTAAGTCCATTGAAAAAGTTATTTTATTTTTTGAAAAGGGAATTTTGAATTATTTAACTACCACTGCATCCTCCATAAGCTCTCCTAATGTGCTTATATCATTAAGGATCCCTGGAGAACATTTTTATTTTTATTCTATGAATCTCTAATTATTGGCGCGTTGGATAATTGTGCATTGATGTACTAGGTTTAGTTAGGAGCATCAGAGATATTATTTTATTTTCTAAACCATCAATGTGATTTGTTTGGTAAGCATCGAGCTAGGGAAAGCCTATCAATTTACGTGCATCACCTTTGGTGCTCCATGTTTGTAATCACTGGTCTATGGCGAGCCAAATGGATTAAGCGCATTATGTAGATTTTTTATAGAAATTTGAAAAAATAGGCAAAATTTGAGCCCAATTGAAAGTTTAGTTATGTGAAAATGAAAATGAGTAAGTGATAAAGGATTTACTTTGTCTTTTTTCTATCCAAGGAGGTATGCATTTTTTTGCTGAAGCAAGAGACGTTCCTTCTATTTCATTAATTCAAGCATATTTTACACATTATACAAACATCCACTAGACAGTATGGACTCAAAAAAATGACCTCATGCTAACCGTCTGAGGCATAACCCCTCAACCCAACAAAAGTACTAACCGAACCCTTTAACCAACAAACAATGTTTATGTTATATGAATAGTATGACGTGTGACAATCCCCACAATTACCCGCGCAATCGCTCGTCAGACTTGCCACTTTAATCGCCACCGTCCATTCCATTTTCTCAATCTGACGGTGCTGGAGAATATCGCACCGAGAAGAAGCACGGTGATTAACTCCCCGGCCCCACTGAACTGCACGATCATCCTTGATCGTTGATCTGCCTCGCGAGATCCGACGGATGAGATAAATATCACACAGGTCAAGGATGCCGAACTTTAGTGTGTGATGAGGGTGGTTTACAAGCTCGGCGGTCATCCATGTGTTAGAAGCTGTATGGCATCGCTTCCAAATCGACCAAAAACCACTCGGGACACAGTTTTGTTTCTCGAAATGGGAAATTATGGGAAAAAATGTCGCCGAAAAGGTTAATATTCCCACCTTTTGTCATCTTACCCTCCACTGGACTGAGAAGACTGTCCAGCAAACACCAGGCATTTCTGAAGTTGAAATAACCCGTGCTGTTGGGGCCGACTGCGGTTTGCTTCCCCCCAAAGACCTGTCTGACCAAAATTTGAGAGTCGTATAGAGAACTCAACATTGAGACTTAGTTTCTTTGGCTTTGTTTTGGTACATTTCTTTATCCTCTTCCACTTGGTTTTGGCAAAGTGCTTTTAGGCTACCCTGAGGCATTACTTGCCACTCCCTTGCAACTCTGTTATCCTTACAGCTGACACCTTGGCTGGCCAGAATATATGCCAATTTGTTGGCTTTGGTGCACGCATGGTTAAACCTAATCATGCGTAATCCCTGAAGGCGACCCTAAATTCTTTGGAGAACTTTGATTAACCTCCAGTGTTTTGTAACTTTCTCTGGTCCTGTTCCACAACTGATTTTCTTGACCGAGTTAATGACTAACTCGGAGTCATCTTCTATGATCACATTTAAGCAATTATCCTTCTTCAAAAATTCTAGGCATTGCTCCAAAGGCATTAATTTTGCCATGTTGCTAATGGATTTTCCTAAATGACAATGGAAGAGGAAGAGATGCTTCCTACATCATCCCGAAGAACCCCTCCAAAACTCACAATTCCCAGGTTTTCCGTTTGAAGCTCCATCTATATTGTATTTCAGGAAACCTTTCGAAGGAGGATTCCAGCACTCCTTATCAGTTTACATGTTGATAAATTTTCTATTCAGGCCTTGTGGGATGAGCCCTTGCGTACCCAGCTACCTGAGAATTCTTGTATCAGCCTCTGAGGGAGGATTTTTGGGGAGATTTCTCACTATGGTGCCAATAGTTTCCTTAAGCTATTTTAAGATCTACTTAAATAGGTGAAGAGAGGGATTTTTTTCATTTTTGAAAATTCTCTTGTTCATTTATTTCCAAACATTCCATATAATAAAGCTTGGCACAAGAGCCCAAGCAGAGTTAAGAACTTCATAATCTGAAAAAAAATTCTTCTCCAACTGCTGAGGGTGTTAGTGATACTTTTTTTATCCCTATCGGTTTGTTTAAAAATGGTGGCAAATGTGTCCCATAACCTGGAGGTGAAAATGCAGCTATTGAGACGATGTCCCATTGTCTCCTCTTGGTCTTCAGAAAGCTGGCATCAGGAGGGCCCCATCATTTCCCTCTTTCTAATATTTTCCCACGTCAAGATTTTCCTATGATGCACTAACCATGTGAAGAGTTTAATTTTCATCCACCCTTGGTGTCTCCAAAGGTTCTACCAGATCCTATCCGGAGCATGGGATTCCAACCTAAGCAAAATGCCTTTTTCTTCCCTAATATTAAAGGTGCCTTCTTTGTTGGTGTCCCATCTTAGTTGGTCTTGCCCCTCAGTTACTAAAATCATCCTCTGGTCCAATATTCTCTTGAGAGCCTCAACTTTCATGTTCAGGGGTCTTTCATTCCTGCAATCTATGTTTCTCCAGGTTCTCCATTTTCATGTATAGTGAGTATGATTCCAAAAGTCTTTTACCTTTATTAAACCTTGGGTGTCTGTTTTGTTCTTGAGGCCCAAAAATTCCTCTTTTAATAGAGTTGGTTCTTGTTGCCATTTTTCTTCCTAGAATAGTGCAAGACCTCTATCTCTGATTTCCCAAAAACTGTTTTTTTGTACTAAGCCCCTATTTTCCCATGCCTTGTTCCAGATGGGTGATCCCTTTATATTTCTAGATGGAAGACATCCTTATGGGATCAGTATATTGCCAAGAGCTGACATATTTTTCTTTCCAGATGTTTTCCCATTGAGCCTTTGGATCTTTAATCCAATGCCACACAGTTTGACCCCTAGAACGTTGCTGAGAATCTCCTGATCATCCAGCCCTAGGCCCCCTTGGTTCTTAGGTTTACAGATCTTTTCCCATGAGACTAAGGCCCATTTCTTCCTTGTTTCCTCTTTGCCCTAGAGAAAGTCTCTTTGGATATATATGAATTGTTGCAAGACTCCCTTTGGAGCTGGGAGTGCTGATAGCATGAAAACTGGGATTGCTTGAAGCAATGCCTTTGTTAGCACCAGTCTATCAGCTAGAGTTAAAGATCTGATGGTCCACTTTCTGATTTTATCCTGCATCTTATTGATCAACAGTTCCCAAATGCTCGTGCAAAGGTCTAGCAGTTAGAGGAACTCCCAAACACTTAGAAGGGAGGGAATCCATTTGAAAGCCAAAAATTCTAGAGATATTTATCTGAATAGCAATATTGGTATTAAAGAAAATTATTTTTGATTTATAAAGATTAGCTTCCATACATGTAGCCATAGCAAAGTCGTTCAATATTTGTTTGTACGCTAAAGCCTCCTTGACCGTAGGGATTCCCTGTAACATGGTATCATCTACAAATTGTTGATGAGTCAAAGCTTGTCCATTCTCCGAGAGTTGAAGGATTTGAATTTTTCTCGTTACTTTAGCATGCTTGATAGACCGACCTAGTCCTTCCATCATGAGGATGAAGAATAAAGGAGAGAGTGGATCTCCCTGTCTGAGGCCTCTTGAAGGGAGAAACATCTCAAAGGGAGAGCCATTAACCAGAATTGAAAAGTTGGAAGAAGTCACCAGGGCCATGACCCATCTGATCCAGTTATGATCAAATCCAAATGCAATAAGCACTTTTCTGATGTAGGTCCAGTTCACTTTATCATAAGCTTTGGTTATATCCAGTTGCATGATCATACCCGCTTTCTTCTTGCTAGTTAATGAGTGAACCACCTCGCGAGCTTGAATGATGTTATCTAGTATTTGTCTATCTTCTACATAACCGGATTGTTCCCCTGAGACCAACGTAGGAAGCAGACGTTTGAGTCTGTTGGCCACAACCTTGGAGATTATCTTGTAGACCACATTGCATAAAGAAATGGGTCTATACCTTTTTGGAGTTTGAGCATTGACCTGTTTAGGGATCAGGGAGATGAAGGAGGTATTGAGCGCCTTCAAAATAGTTTTTTCAGCTTGGAATCCTCCACTACATTCAAAATGTCCTGTTTTACAATATTCTGGTAGGCTTTAAAGAAATCCACATTGAATCCATCCGGGCCTGGTGCCTTTCCATTTTGCATTTCTTTGAGGACCTCACTGACCTCGTTTTCAGTCACTGGCCTATTAAGATAGAAATTATCCTCTCTGGACACCAGCTTGGGAATATGTCTAGTTAAGTCCCTGATGAAAGGCTCTCTTTTTGGATTGTTTTCCTGAGCTATGCCTCAGAAGTGTCGAACTAACACAGCTTCCATATCCTCATGGGATTGTTGTAACTGCCCACCCTCATTCTTGATCGAAGAGATCCTGTTGTGAGTTCTGTTCTCAATGGTGGATCTGTGGAAAAATCTAGTATTACGCTTTCCTTCTTTTAGCCATTGAACTCTAGATTTTTGTCTCCAAAATATTTCCTCTTGTGTCCACAAATTTTCCCATTCTTGATGATGTTTCTCAACTTGATCATTTATGTCTTTATCAAAGCCTTCCTAGATCATAGCTTGGTTGAGTTCTTGCATTTTGTTTTCAATAGTTTTCTTTCCAGTAAAAATATTACCAAATTCACACTTATTCCAGTCTTTCAGCCTCAGCTTTATGTGCTTTAATCTTTTGTGTAGAAGGAACATTATTGTTCCCTGAATATGTTGATCTTCTGCCCACCATTTTTCAATATTGCTAATGAATTCTAGGTGTGAAAGCCATATATTCTCAAATCTAAAAGGTCTGTTCTTGGGGGTGCCAATGCCCTGGATATCCATTTGAACCAGCCAATGATCTGAGCCTCCAAAGGGAAGAACTCTTGCTATTATTTCCTTATCTTTAAGCATAAGGTCCTCATAGATAATGAATTTGTCTAACTTGGAGGTTACCTGGGAATCTCCTCCCCTTTTATTGTTCCATGTAAAGGGGCCATTGTTTGTTTCTATGTCAACTAGCTTCATATTATCTAAAAAGATTTGAAAGGCTAAAGAGTCTTTACTTAGAGCTCTGGTTCCTCTTTTTTCTTCGAAAGAGATTTGATCATATTGAAGTCCCCTCCCATGATCCAAGGTATCCCTGCATGTCTGACACAAAGATCCTCAAGGGATTCTATAAACCTGAGTTTGTCATCTATCCTTTGAGGGCCGTAAACATTTGTAACTAGATAGGTGTCCCTATCTCCTATAGGCTGAATTACCACTAATAAATAATTTCTCAATGCCTCGGCATCTATTATGCTAATCTTTTTGGGATTCCAGAGGGTGAGAATGCCACCTGCTGTGTTCTCTGCTTTAACTTCTAGAAACTCAAATCTATTGAGCCAATTGCTATGTATTTGCCTTAACTTTTTAATGGAACATTTCGTTTCCTGGATGAAAATTATATCCGGAGTTGCCTGTTTCAGTTTGTTACTAAGCATTTGTTGTTTTCTGCCTATACCTCTAATATTCCAAGATGTGAACTTCATAATTAAAGATTTGTAAAGGAGTAATCAGCTAGATTTTTCATCTTACCTGAGTCTATCATGAGTTTTCCACACTACATCAAAAGCTTGTTCTGCTTTTTTCTGCCTCTTTTCCTTCGTGGGTTTCTAGGTGTTAATCCTGGTGTAGTTTTTAACGTTTTCACACCTTCATTACTCTGCCTTTCAATGTTTCCCCCCCTCCAAACCCTTAGCCTGAGTTTTCCACAAAAACAACTATTGTATTATATTGAACTCCTCTTGAGGTAGCGACTCTACCCCACCCCTTAAGCAAGAACCCTTCCAAATCTAGGTGTTCTCTATCAAGTATCTCGTGTAGCTCATGGTCCTCCAGTTCCATCTCACTCTGGGTCATTTCTTGATCCATCTCTGGTTCTGTGTCAGTCATCATGATCCCTTTCTGTTTATCGTGTTTCTATGTATGCTCACAGATTTCTTCTTTTTCCTTCTCCTCAGGACTTCCATTCCTTGCTTGATCTTCTACTGTTATTTCTTCATCCTCTTCAAGAACCTGGAACTGGTTCTGACTAACCTATTATCCTTCATTTTGGTGTTGCCGTGGCCCTCTTTTTCTGCCTTTTCCTCTATGTACCACTTTGTGAAAGCTATCGGTATCTTTCATTGTGTTAGTTTTGCTTTTGTTCTCTGCTTTACTAAGAGGACAGTCTCTAAGAAGGTGCCCATGTTCATGGCATCTACGACATCTAAACGGAATATGCTTGTAGTCTACTATTTACACCCATTCTTCATCAAAAACTTCCAAGATTACCTCATCCGGAAGAGCTCCGGATAGATCCATCTCCACACATATCCTTGCAAAGGAGGTGTATTTTCCTTTTCTTATGGCTTCAAAAGTTTTTACAAACCTACCTAATTTATTGCCTATGGCAGCTAACGATTCTGGTTGCCAATAATCAATAGGTAGAGAATAGAGTCTTACCCAGACCAAGACCGAAGTAAAAGTTTCACGCTCCGAGACAAAATTCATCATCCATGGCCGCATGTAGAGACCTGCTGCTGCATAGAAGTAGGGCCCTCCTTCAAACAGTTTGTCTTTGTCTTCGATATTTGTGAACAACACAGTAAAGAATCCCTTTGACCCAAGATGTAAATCAATGCTCCCTTTAGGTTTCCAATGGCATTTTATCCAAGTTTTTAAAGCTTTTTCAGTGGGCCATAGTCCCATGAATTTGCAGATGATTGCATAAGTCCGCATGTGATCCCTATGCACCTGCAACACTAGATCATTTAAAACTACTCTGGGTATGATTTCAGCTTTGGGTTTACAAGGTCCCTTTTGTCTTTTGTCGTTTGTTCCCTGTTTCTTGTCCTCTTCCTAGTCTTCTGTGCTTTTATTCTCCTTCCCTTTGGTGCCTTCTATTTCCTCTTCCATACTTCTTCTTCCTTCCTCAACAATACCTCTGACATTTTCTGGAGGTTTCTTGCCCTTATTGGCCACTGCCTCCTTGTAGGAGGGAGAAGAGCTCTCTCCTCTACACCCTTCTATTTGCGAAAAACTCATGGCGCACTCTGTAACCCTAGCTGATCTCTTTTGGCTCTTTCTCGCTGCCTCCAACCCCATCCAAGGAGGTATGGTTACTTTATAGATTAAAAAAAATAAAATGGATCACTTTATAAAATTCAAAAATAATCTAATTGATTAATCTAAAGCTAACAAACACTGCAGAGCATTGAGTCTAGGATGACCCCATTGGAAGGGTGAGCATCGATGCTTGTGTGAGGAAGCTTAGGAGCAATGGATGAAATGTAACAATGAAATTTCATTTGGAAATTATTATTATTTTAATTATTTACTTTGTTACAATGCCATTGAAAAACATACATTGATGTGCACCATGCAAATGCACTGATACCCATTTTTTGAAATATAATAGAAATTACTAGTGTATGTAAAAAGATGTTACACATTGGTGCACTTATATTATTAAGGAGCTAGTAATAAATTAAAAGATTTTACACATTGATGCACTTATATTATTAAGGAGCTAGTAATAACTTAAAACATGTTACACATTGGTGCATTTATATTATTAAGGAGCTAGTAATAACTTATTGTATTTTTTTATGAATCCTAGTTCTTGGTGCTTTACATAGTGACACACCAACATGTTGTGTTTAGTGAGGAGCATTAGATAGGTTATTTTATTTCATTTTTTAAATGAAATTTTGTGATTTGTATTATGGATTATGACTACTGATAGTCACACACCAACATGTATTGTTTAGTGAGGGACATTAGATAGGTTATTTTATTTCATTTTTTAAATAAAATTTTGTGATTTGTATTATGGATTATGACTGTTGATGCATTGCATCTCTTAAGCATGGATCTAATATGAGTTTAATTATTTAAGTACATCAAATAAATTATTTTATTTTTTTAAAACATAATTTTGGATTTGTTAACCACTAGTGTGCTCTCCATAAGTGCATTGTTGCAATTATATATCAAGGAACCCTGATGCATGCAAAAGGATGTAATGCTCTAGGGTGCTAAAATTGTCTATGCATCGATGCCTTTGTGTTTGTATGGCACATTGATTTTTGTTTTTTATTTTTTTAAAGGTTTCCTAAACTCAAAATGATGATGCATCGTACATGTTTGCACCTAGCCATCTATGTAAGTATGTAGCATCAACACACATTTGTCATAAAAAAAGTGTTTATTTTTTATAATAATAATGGTTGGTTGGCATGACCTTGATATGATATTTTGACGTGTCCTCTTTATGTGAATTGACGCGTTTATGGTAATGAGGTGCACCATATCATTTATTATATTAAAATTAAATGAAAAAAATTATAGTTTTATAATAAATCATGACTACCAATTTCATTTGTGTTCAAAACCGATTCCATTTGTTTGTCGATGAACTGATGCATTTGTGGGATTTTATGCTCATCATTTTGAAAACATCCTACTGCCCACCTCCGCTATAAATAGAAAAGTGATCATTTTTTTGGAAAGGTTCTGTAAAAACATCCACTACAAGGTGTTTTCCTTGTAATGTTAATCATGTGTAATCCCATTTAGGGCATTATGAGGTGCTTGCTTCTAGTATCTTAGGCCAAAATCCATTTTTTCAAGGCCTTTTGAAGTCAAGGCAGGAACATTAGGAGGGATATCTTTTAGAAGGATTCCCAATATCTCACTTTGTCAAAGTATGATTAATCTTATTGATGAGAAACATCCCATGCTTGGATATGGGCCATGACATCAACTATGTATTGGTCACATATCTTCGCATGTTATGTTATGTTATAGAATTATCCCTCTACAACATTCAACTCATTTTGCACCTTGAAAGCATAATTAATGAAATCCAAAGTTTGATATTTGCTAGATCTTTAATTATTAACTTAATTTTCTGATCTTGCTCTTGTACTCCTTTATCTTCATCACAATATCCACAGCCTAATAAAAATGAGATTGTGCAATAGTTAAACCAATAGGAGCATAGGAAGAAAAGTTCAATTTTCTGATGTCCATCACCATAGTCTTAGTGGTGAGCACCATTTTAGAGTCCAAGTTAAATATCCTTATTTTGTGATTTTGCCTTATTACTTGCTTCCTTGGTTTATCAAATATAAATAATCCCAAATTGACAACTTCATTAACTAGTGTTAGAATATGACCATCACCTTTGGCAACCATACATGGACCAAAGACACTGGAAAGCATTTTAGTAGTAAATATTTCCTCCATTGGTAAAGAAAAGTATTGCTCCATATTGATCTTGTTGACATTGGTCGGTTGTGCAAATTCTTGTCCTTCTAGTCTTATCTCTCTAGTTTGGGTAGTATGTTGATTTTTATTCATTAGTTCTTCCTCTATTCTCTTTTTATTTTCCTATTTAGTTTCAACCTCTTTTCTAGCTAGTTATTGTTTCTTTATTTTATTGCTTCAAGCTTATCTTTCAATTATTCTTCTCTTTTCCTAAATTTTTTTGCTTCATATTCAACTTTATTTCTCTGAGCTTCAACATATTCCTTGGAATTTTTCTCTACTTATTGTTTATTCTTGGCTTTTGCATATTCCTTCACCTTTTTATTAGCTTCTACATTGGTCTTACTTTATTTTCAACCTTTTCTTTCTTTGTTCACATTTTTTTTCCTTCACTTAGCATCAACCTCTTTCTTTTTTGTCATTTTTTCTTTTCTTAGTTGCTTTTATTTGTTCCTCTTATTTTATTTGGGCCTCAAGCTCTACTTTTGTCTCTCTCTAATGATTCCATTATTCTCTTTTTATATTCTTTTCTTTACTCTTGGAGCTTGTATTTTAGTAGTAGCCCTTTCAATTTCCTCTCTTTCTTCCTCTCTTTTTTCTCAACGATAACTTGTATATTATTAAGGACTTATTCATAAGTCAATGCTCTTTTATAAGAATTTTTTTAGCTTCATTTTCTTCATGATTGTAAGGGAATGAGATATTCATCTCAAGTTTGTGTTTTTCAACAATGCTAAAGGGATTATGAAGGGATCGTGCATTTGAGATATTGTCAACTTAAATTCATATTTCTCAATATACTCTTCTTTTGTCCTTACCCATGTAGAATTCGTTAGTCCATACATTCTTATATATAATAAATAATTTGGCCACAAATTCTTTTGATTGCTTGATTAGGCATGCATTAGAACCATGAAAAGCAATCCAATATTCACTTTCTTGAAAAAGTAACGTGTTTGGTGCATATGCCAAAAGTGTATGAGGTGCCTAAATAACACTATATAGCTCAATATAAGTGGAGTCTTGATCAATGTATTAATATTTAATGCCATCCAATACTTCTATGGCCTCTAAATATTTCTTTTGATATGGTTTACAAAAGATAGGATCATGCAATGATGAAAAAACATAATCATAAGTGAGAGAAAGCTAATATTATATCTATTATTCCATAAATATTAAGCTTCAAAATCTATTAATGCAAATGGTCCAACACACTTTCCTTGATCATTCAAGATTCTCCTAGTGCTAACTCTATGTGTATATAATACATATAATCACATTTGAATAAAATAACACTAGTCTAGCTATCACGTTATTATTTTTTTCTTATGAAAAAAATCATATTTTTATTTGAGATGAAAGAAAATACATTCGTCAAGTGCTGACAAGACTATCCAAAAATATTGTGACTCCATAATATCTCACAAGAGAAAAGTTGTGTTTATACTTAAACCTTCAAAGAGGACGAAAAAGAGACTCTACAAGCACTACATATAGTCCAATGTGATTTTTCATAATATAAGAAGAACTCGAAATTAACAACTAGCACTAGATTAGTTATGTTATAGTCTTCCAAAGTTGTCTTAAAAAAATATCAAATGAGAAGTTACATAAATTGTTCATTAACCAGTGATGTTACTATAAACAATGGAAACCATCAAATATGGAAAGAAATATGACAAAGAACCAACCTATCATTTTTATAGTCTTCCAGAATGGTTTTTACAAATCTTCTAAAGCTTCTTTCCTTTCATGCAACAATGAACCATTAGTGGATTCTTCTAGGATGAAAGGAAAAGCCTCCATACTTGAGATTACTTTCGAGAGGTCATCTATTTCGTCAATTTTTTGTTTGTATATGTGTTCAAGGTCAGCTTAATGAAAGAAAGAGGCTATCATTTTTAGTGTCACAAGCCAAAGAGTGAAGTGAAATGCTTGTGACATGTAAAAGGATCTTCGTCTAATTTATTTCTAGCAACGAGTCTACTAAAAATTATAGAAATGGTAGATGCAACTTTAGAATAAAATGGAGTGAGTTAAAATTTCCAAGGTTGTTGATTCCTTTGCCATAACTAAAAAACATGTGAGCTTGAGAGGTGGAGGAAGAAGCACAACCCCATCATCAAGTCAAGTTCTCTACATGCCCCACCAAAGAAAGTCCAAGATTGTTAATGATTTATCTGAACCTCCTTGGGGATCATTGGTTCTTTTGGAGGGGGATGAAAGTGCAAAAATGTAACAGTGACCAAATTTGTGGTGAATATTGGAAGGATGGGTGATATTTTTCCTAAAATATTATGTTGTTCCAAGCAATATAGATGTCCCAAATTGCTAATAGGGGAGAGATCTCCATATTTTTAGACCATTTTCTTCATATTACCTCTTTAAGCAAAGCTCCACTACGATACCATGCTAAAGGGATTGTAAATTGGATTTTTTTTAGATCATCCTAAAATTGAGTTGAATATCGATAATTGAGGAAGAGATGTTCATTATTTTCTTCACTTGTCAGCATAAAAATATAGATGTTTGTTCCTTATTTTTATCTCTCTTTAATAATTAGCTCTAGGTATGAACTTTACCATTAAGGGCCATACATATAATAAGTTTTGCTTTGGAAGGAGCTATAATATCCCATAGCTTCTTCCAACACCACTTGAAATCCTCCCTATTCTAATCAATAGTATCCCTGCAACCAAGTTTTCGAGTACAATTTCCTCTTTCATCATTATAGGCCTAGATCAGTGAATCTTTCTCATCAGACAAGTGAATATGAGACTTATTCAATTCAACTAGAGAGAAGTTCAAGTTAGGGACATTTTCACCTACCAAGTTGATGTATTGAGTTGAGGGCCATCCCTTTTTATAGATAATGGTCTCCATGGTAAATTTTAGGGGCAAATTTTAGTGCAAGGGTGAAATTTAAGGGGTTTTTCATTTTAGAGGGGCAATTTTTTTTATAAAACACCCATTTCATATATTTGGCCCAACTTTTATTTAAAAAATAAATATTTTTTTCATTTTAGCCCAAAAAAAAAGTGGCAGATAAACTATGAAAAGACTCATTTTACCCGATTCGCCTGGTTTGGGAGGTTATATTCCATTACAATCGCCCGATTTTCTGCTTTGCAATGTTAAGGTTATATTCCATTACAATCGCCCGATGTTCTGCTTCGCAATGTTAAATTCATTTGCAATCGCCCATTTTCTAGTTTGGGAGGTGGTTTGGGAGGTTGTATTTGGTCCCACTAAATAAAAATATAAATAAAATGGAGGTATGGTAAATAAATAAAACCTCTTTCTATACTTACTCCAAAGGGATGGTAAATAAATAAAACTATAAATAAACTAGAGATATGGTAAATAAATAAAACCTCTTTTTATATTTAGTCCATAACCCTCTTTCTATTTAAGAAGACTCAAAAAAGAGGTTTTATTTAAGTGAATCCTATGGGCCAAATACCATATTTATAAAAGAGGTATGGTAATTTAATAAAAAGATAAATAAGCAAGAGGTATGGTAAATAAATAAAACATTTTTTTATATTTACTCCATAAGTCACATTATATTTACAAACACTCAAAAAATGTGTTATATTTAGGTGAAGCATAAGTGCCAAATTATCATTAATTTCATGCAAAAAACATTATTAAACCTAATATTAGTATTAATAAAAATAAATATGGCACATGGTATTCACGTGGAATGTAACCTATTTAAAGGGGGAATTAAACCAGCATAGATCAAACCACCGAAAGGGATCAAATATCGTGGTGAAAAAATATTTGATCCCTCTCAGGGCTTTGTAGATCAAAGAGTAAAAATAGATTTTTGTTAATTTAATGTCCAAAATAAATAATAAATAAATAAAATAAATAAAAAATAAACAAATATATATATATATATATATATATACACGATATATATATATATATAATATATAATATATCAATATTTTTTTATTATTTTATAAATTACTAATAGTAAGTTTTTTAAGATCCTAGATTTAATGATAACAGATAGTATTGATCCATGGTAATACCATGGGATTCATGTGAGCATGGACTATTTAAAGGGGAAATTCTATATTAGATCCATCCCTAATTCTAGGTCTCCCGAGTGCTAAGAGGGATAAATAGATTTCCTCCCTCTAAGAGTGGTAGATGTGGAGTTAAAATGGATATAGATTGGTTTTTATGATAATGAAGATATTAAATAGAATTAGGAAATTATATTGTAAAAAACATCTTAAGGTGAATGGTTAAAGCTACATTTAGTCATTCCGCATCACCCTCACATAAGAGAGATAGTTGTTGGCCAGATTTCCCACAATTTTTCAAATGTTCTCAGTATGATATCTTCATGAAAAAGTTAAAGTACTAATGTTGGATTAGTTGTTTGAAAAATATGTTGGTTTGTACAACCTTTCATCTTCTCTGTTATTCTTAGTTTGTCGTAATGATATTTAGGGGTTGGATTAGTTGTTTGAAAAATATCTTGGTATGTACAACCTTTCATCTTCTTAGTTTGTCGTAATTATATGTAAGGGTTGGGCCACTGCACCATATTGTCCTAAAAAGCAGAGATTGTGCACCAAAAAGGAAATTAATCCACATGTTACAACGTTGTTAAAAAATGCAAGACGTGTGAAGTTAGTGAATTATGCTAATAAGCAATTTAGATTAGGAGAGACGCAATTAAATTTTATTATTTAATTAAAGATTTCCAATTAAAATAATAATAAATCTACATTTATATATTTATATATTGATTGGAAGGCTTCTGACAACGATCACTTCTTTCCATTAGATCCCCATAAGGCCTTTGGGATACCTACTACTTTCTTATATTATATAGTTGGGGCTTGCTACTTGTTGGCATGCTGGGGTAAACAAACTTGATGTGTTTTTCTTTTATATCGTAGTTGGAGTCTATGGAATAAGAAAGAAATTTGATAGCTTGAAAAAAGTGGTAGAGAAAAGATCAATCTCTCCTACCTTGACAGAAGTGGTCATCAAGATCAACACCTACAACAAGAACTTGGTTGTGGAATATTATCAAAACCAATAGAAGGATATGAAAGAGTGTACAGTAAGAACCTTGACAAACACGGCCACTGAAATGTGCAACATTATTTGTAGGAAGAGAAAATTATGTTTCTTTATTCCAAAGATGTATGTTAGTATATTACAGTTTAATGAATATTTTTTCCTATTATCATATATGGTTTCATACCTTAACAAAGCATTCGCCAAGACTTCACAATGTTTTATTATTCAATGAGAGATTTACCGAGATCTTACAAGATTTTATAATTCAGTGAAAGATTCATCGTGACTTTACAAGATAATACAATCTGGTGAGAGATTTGCCAAAAAAAATTATATATACATATTTTATTATTGATAAAATCACCTCCCATTTTTCTTATGTATCATGGAGATTTGCCCATTTATTATACATATAAATTTAGGGTGGTTCTTAAAATTTTCCCTGATGGCCTCTTTGAACATAGACATGAGTTTTAAGGTGAATTTCCCCAATTCCTAAAGCAGGAGAAAAAATTTCTTTGGTAGAAGGATGCTCTAATTGGACCTCATGATTGCATCTTTTCCCACTCTAACCTCATATCTATTGCCTACTTTCTAAACTAGAAAATAATCTAAGATAGGGAATGTGCATGACAAGGCCTTCCAATGATTAGAGAATCTGATGCAATATATTTCTAAAATAAAATTTGTTTCTAAGGGATTTATTTGGAAAGGAAATTCCACAGAGATTTAGCTACTAAATTATTCCCAATGAGGCTTAAGTCCTTTAAACCCAACCACCCAGTGCTTTGGGCAGAGCCAACTTCTTCCACTTTACACAATGGGATCCCTTATACTCTAAACTTCCCTACCATAAGAAGTTGAATCAACATCTTTGAATTCTCTTGAGTATCCTATTTGGGATGGAAGCTAGTGTGTACTACTAGATTAGGATCTCTTCTAAGATATGTTTCACTAATAAAACCTTGCCCTCTTTGACAACCATCTATTGCACTATAGGGATATTCTTTTCTTACCTTCGCTATCTCCTTTTTTAACCTTCACAACTAGTTCTTGCATTATGTATGAAATAATTCTTGAAATTCTATGATATTGCTAAATCTTCATCTTCCCTTTTGGTTATGTCTTCATTATCTTGTAGCCCTTCCCAATTTTGCTCAAATGAAATAGTTAATTATAGGTGATGGATACATCAATTCCTTAATTGTGGTAATGGGTTGTGTAGGAAAGTTGACCCCACTCAAAATATCTTCGACTTGAGATGTATGGATTTCAATAATAAGTTGCATTTCCTTGCATAGGAAGAAGGAATTTTCCATCTTTGCATGGGAAACTCCTTCATGATATGCTAGGTAATGACAATTTACATCACATTCCCAATATCATGAAGACAAGCATATTTTACAAGATTACTTATGTCATCTTTCATGCTTTTTTATTGTTTTGGTTGGTATTAATCATATGGATCAAATAAAACATATACTAAACAAGGAATTGTAACCCTAAATATTAAAGTTTTGGATGCATATTTTTTTCCAATAGTTAACTTTAGGTTTCAATATTAAGGAACAGTAAAGTTGAAAACTTACATGTGAGAGTTGGAATGAGTTTTGTAAAGATATTTTTCTTTGAAGAGCATAATCTTATCTAAGGCGCACATTCATGAGGTATTTACTCTAGTGTTCAAACTATTTATATTTAAAAAGTATTTTACATTTCAGATTAATGCCTTTCCCTTGACACTAGTAGGCCTTGACTTGAAAATATTGCAAAGATTTGAAGACATTAATACATATTTCAAACATAGTAAAGCTTCAATTTCCCTTAAATAAATTCCCAATATTGAAAACCATTGATGTAGAAACCATCAAATTAAAATCTATAAATATTGTAATTTCATATATATATATATATTTCATAGGTTTAATGTTGTATATGCTATATGAGGAATATACATATGCTATCAATATTGTCAACGCTCATCATGTCACTTGCGAGAATTGACCCTAGGCAGGGAGGATTCCATTCCTTCCTCCCAACCACTTGAGATAACCCTAATTGACACACGCACATTTTTTTATCTACCTTTTTAGTATTTCTTTTCAGCATAGAACATTGGCATTAATGTTTCTTGTTTATTGTCTTCATTGTTTTACTTTACTTTTAAAACTTGTTAATATGTTGTGGGCATTGCTTTATTGGTTTAACATTGGGTAGGAGTTTAGTTTTTATATCCCCGAATACCTTTTGAGTAACTTTGAGATCAGGTTAGTTGTGTGCAAAGACATTGACAATACCTTGAAATAGTTTTATTACTTCACCTACTGAGAAATTACCCTCATAGTTAACAAAATTCAGATAATGTGCTTCATCATCTTCTTTGGTATTATTTATCTTTTTCAAAAAATCACTTTTCCTAAGCCACAAGATTTTCCTCTATAATCTATCACTTACCAACTCTTTGATATATTTTTCTTAAGAGATGTTTTCATTGATGGTAAACACTTGAAATACAAATTTTTCAATATTAGTTAATAAGGCACCACAAAACTCCTCAACTTCAATAGTTTCTCACTAGAAATTGTCCATAAAATATTTCAGTATTTTTTGGTTATAATATTTAGGTATGGTAAGAACAAGTGCATATGTCGAAAAAAAAGGGACAACCAATAAAAACACATAATTTAAGAGTAATTTTCAATATTAGTTAATAAGGCACCACAAAACTCCTCAACTTCAATAGTTTCTCACTAGAAATTGTCCATAAAATATTTCATTATTTTTTGGTTATAATATTTAGGTATGGTAAGAACAAGTGTTGAAAGAGCATATGTCGAAAAAAAGGGACAACCAATAAAAACACATAATTTAAGAGTAATTTTCAATATTAGTTAATAAGTCACCACAAAACTCCTCAGCTTCAATAGTTTCTCACTAGAAATTGTCCATAAAATATTTCAGTATTTTTTGGTTATAATATTTAGGTATGGTAAGAACAAGTGTTGAAATATCATATGTCGAAAAAAAGGGACAACCAATAAAAACACATAATTTAAGAGTTTGCATTTTATCTACACTTTGCAATATCAAAGTAATGGAATCATTACTCAAGGAACCAAGGAAATAGTAACAAAGCAACTAGTCCTTCTTAAATGAACATACATATGATTTAAGCTAACTTTATTAATCAATGAATGGCTTTCCGAGTGATTAGGCAGAGTCCAAATCCATACATAGTGGCAACAAACATGAAAGCCATGAACGTATCCACTTGATTGCAATACTAATTATATTTTCCTCTTCGCAATATTTAACACATACCATAACCAAGTGAGAGTGATATTATTTTAATTAAAAGGTATAATACGTGGAGAGTGAAGAAAGTTCTTATACAAAAGATGAAAACCTCCTAGAATTTCAATAGACTTTTGAAGTATACGTGCAAAGGAAAAGGAAGCCTAACAATGAATCCGAATTGATTGTATATGAAGAGAACAATGAATACATGGTTGGTTTTCTTGTCTTTGTATATATGTATTAAGAAATATATGCACCTAGTCTATACTTCAATGTCAATGTCTATGTGTGTGCACTATGGCGCATGAATTCTTCAAAGTCCCATGTAAAAATAAATAATTTTCTGGTTGGTATTATTTAATACATAACCTACCTAACTAGAGGTGATATTATTTAGAAAAAAGGAGACTTCCACACAATATCAAAATACCTCTTTAGAATAAGGTTCCAAAGTATCCTTATAAAACAAAAGAAAACTAACTAATTATTATATATAAGGAGAAAAATACAAGAATCAAATAGATAACTTGTTGAAAATAGTAGTGAGAAAGTGATTCTTTGATTTGTGCCTTAATTCAAGGAGTCTAATTTGTGTTTCTTCTTTGTCATATTCGATTTCTTTAAAACTAGGAGATTCCCTATAAATTAGGACAAGTTCCTATAATTTATGAATCAGTCCCTAAAAATTATGATGAGTTAGGATGCAGTTAATTTATGTGTTGAAATTGAAGGTCGAGTTCTTGATTTTCTAATGTGAGTTGATTGAGGAAAAACACAAGTGATTGAGTTTCAAGTGGTTGAGTTGAAATAGGACGAGTTGCATGAGAAATTAACTCATGTTAACTCAATCAATCATAAAACCATTCCTTAATTAGAAATTCACTAATTTTAGCCATCTGAATTGTTATAAAGAAGGAACGAAGGCACAATTGTATTCATTCTTGTAGGCACTAGTTTTGTGTGTAAGCTTGTAAGTGAGTTTGATAAGAAGAAGGCTTGTGTGAGTCGGTAGAAAGAAGTTTTCCCTTGGCTCATGTGCTATAATTTAGGAGCTAAAGGATCAATTGTTGTGCAATAAATTAGGGACTTGGTTCCTTGGGTATGCGCTAGTAATTCAGAGTAGAGGAGGAACAAGGGAAGAGGGTGACATGATCAACATTCTTGCAAGGGTTTCATGCTTAGGATAAGTAGGGAGAAGGGTGTATTCTCCAAGTGAAACAGTTGCATTTGTAAGAGATCAATTGCTTAGCTTCTATCAATAAACAAGTAGAGGGTTTTCCTAGGTGGGATCCTTCGAAAAATATTGTGTTTTGCTACTATGATTTATTTATGTTCCTATTCCACTGCAAAATAAGTAGAGAAATTATGTGTCTATATTAAAAGAAACTTGTTTTCAAATTGTTCATAATAGCATATCAGAATTTCGTGGATTTTCTACATGGTATCAGAGCATGGGAACAAAATAAAAACATGAGTTGAATGCAAGCATCATAGGTGTTTGGACAGATATCTAAATCAGCCCAAGAACATTAAGTGCATGGATTGTTAGTGGCTGATTTGAAAGCCCTAGATTAATGAAAGAGTTGATTGTGTGTGGGTAGTTTTGGAGGCCCTGAGGAGAGTAACAATAGGGTTGATGTGTCACTAATAATACGACAATTTTTTTGAACTAGGAGTAACATTCTGGAGCAACCAAAATATTGACAAGTGGGTTGTCCTTGAAGTCCTCATGTATATTGATCATTGAAGGACTAATGAGTTATTAGGAGGCAGAGTTGTGGAGCCCTAGTTTAGTAGGTTGCAGATGGCCAAACCACTAATAAGAGGGCAGATCCAAAAGACTTAATGAATAGAATTCTTAGTGGAGCTAGAGGCTTGCTGGTGGGCATATCAACAAGCTAAAGTTCAGTGACACAAAAGGAGTTGTGATCATTGATAGTGGCATATTATGGACTAGCAGAACATGGCGGGAAATAATAGGTCATTAGAACAAGTTCCAGAGAGGAAAGCACATAAGTCTTCTAGTTTAAAGGGAGTAGCAGAAAACATGGTAGTGTTGGAGACAGGTCCAGGTGGACGAAGTTCTTCTAGGAACACCTTCCTCGCTAAGAGGGAGCATTGAAAATAGTAGCGAGAAAGTGTTTCCTTGAATTTTTCCTTAATTCAAGGAGTCAAATTCTAGTTTCTTCTTTTTCATACTTGATTTCCTAAAAATTAGGAGATTCTCTAAAAATTAGGATGAATTAGCATGTAGTGAACTGATGTGTTGAAATTAAAGATCGAGTTCTTGATTTTCTAGTGTGAGTTGATTGAGGAAAAACATAAGTGATTGAGTTTTAAGTGGTTTAGTTGAAATAGGACGAGTTGCATGAGCAATTAAGTCATGTTGACTCAATCAATCACAAAACCGTTCCTTAATTAGAAATGCGCTAATTTTAGCCATTTGAATAACTATAAAGAAGGAATGAAGGCACTATTGTATTCATTCTTGTAGGCACTAGTTTTGTGTGTAAGCTTGTAAGTGAGCATGACAAGAAGAAGGTTTGTGTGAGTTGGTAGAAGGAAATTTTCTCTTGGCTCATGTGCTAGAATTTAGGAGCTAAAGGATCATCTCTTACACAAGAAACTGGGGACTTGGCTCCTTGGGTCTACACTAGGAATTCAAAACAAAGGAGGAGAAAGGGAAGAGGGAACCATGATCAACATTCTTTCAAGGGTTTCATTCTTAGGATAAGAAGGGAGAAGGGTGTATTCTCCAAGTAAAATAATTGTATTTGCAAGAGGTCAATTACTCAGTTTATATCAATAAACAAGCATAGGGTTTTCCCAGTTGGGCTCCCTAGAAAAATATTGTGTTTTGCTACTGTAATTTCTTTTTTTTTCCCATTCCACTGCAAAATAAGTTGAGAAATTTTGTGTTTATATGAAAATAAACTTGTTTTCAGATTGTTATTATTATCAAATCATAATTTCGTGGATTTTCTACATAACTTTCCATGTGATTCAACACATACATATCAAGCCATACTTGTTTACACTCTCACTAAGGGAAACACTATATTTTAGGAGCTCTTAGATAAACATGTCTACCATAGATGATGAGCTTCCATAATGTGGAGGACTAGCTGCACAAATCCAATAGTTGTAGACAATTATAGATCTAAGACCTATTTGTTAAAAATGTAGCAAGAAAGGCTCAATTTGACTTTATCTTTAGTCAGATGGAGTAAATCGAATTTCCACATCAACATAACAACTTGGAGGCAGTTAACTAGTGTGACGTGGATTTTGTCACTTAGTTAGCTTAGTAAATTTGAGTTAGAGGGCTTGGAGTTTAGTTATGCATGTGTGATTGCTAAATTTTAGCAATATAGTTCAGTTATTTTCAGTTGTATTCAATTAACTGACCTCTAACTATTGATAGAGTCAATTGAAGGGAAGTTTTGTAATGGGACAATAGTTTAATTTAGAGATTTGTCAGTTAACTGATAAATCAACCCAAAATAGCTAATGCATGCAAGGAATTCAAATTCCTTAGCTGAAGTGGAGATGACAAGGCAATGTAGCATCAACTATAGATTAGTTTTAAGTGTATAAGTGTTGCATGAGTCAGAAGATCAATCCTTGGGAATTGCATAATCAATTAGGAGGAAATTCCTATCTTTTAGGGGCTAATTTCCTCAGGATTTGCACAAGGAAATGGTAGGCTTGATGAACAAATAATTGGATAAGTGTTGACTAGAGTTTGTTATTGAGCAGAGAGAACAATTATTCTTTTGTAGGTTATGTTCAAAGATGGAGCAAGGAATTGTAATAGTTTTTCTATTCAACTAATTAATGAAAAGAAGCTTGAGGGGTTTTTCCCAGTTGGTTTCCACTGGAAATCATTGTGTATTTATGGTTTTTCTTATTGCATGTCTATGCATGTTGTTCTAAATTGTGATTTCCATTCTACAGATTAGTAGAGTAGAATTGTGTCTCTTGTTTTTCAGTTTGAAATCTTGAGAAATTGCAATTTATATCAAATTTCTACATGGTATCAGAGCCTTGAAATCACATTACAACCAATATTTTGAACTTGTCTCTCAAGAATTTCGATTTTACAGCTTCAATGTAGCATTTTTTCTTCAGGATTGGGAGAATTTCTTTCAACAAGCTGAGATTGGACTATGCCCCAGAGGGTAGCTAAAATTTCATAGCCTGGAAGGGTCGAATGGAAGCAATGATTGATGATAATGGTGTGTTCGAATATGTTAAAACTAACATTGTGAAACCCTAGCATTCTAATGCACTACAATTAGCCCAATGGAAGAAGGATGTTGCAAAGGCCAAGATAATTCTTCTGGAAGGTGTGAGAGACCATGTGGTCTCAAATATCTATGGAAAAGAGACACCATTTTCTATGTGGAAGACACTGACTGAACTATTTGAAAATAAAAGTGACCATAGAAAATTGACCCTGAAAGACAAATTTTGAAACACCAGGACACAAAAAAATGACATTATTCCGCAGTATCTCTCCAGGTTTACACAAGTTCAAGATGAGCTTGGATGGGTCAGGGTAAATGTAGCAGAAGATGACTTGGTGAGCCTAGATTTTCTAGGCCTTCCAAATTTTTGGCACAACTACCAGGAGTATATGAATGGAAGGCAAAAAGTATTGAATTGGGAAAGGTCGTGGTTCGATTTGGTTCAAGAAGAGTTCATGAGAAATAACAGAAATGGAACATCATCCAAAGCTGAGGATCATGAAGATAACTTTGCATTGGTTGAAAGGGGGAGAAGGGCAAAGGGAAGAAGACCTAGAGCAAACCTGACTCCAACCAAACTAATGGAAAGAATACATACTTGAGCAAGATAAAATGCTTCCACTACCACGAATACAGGCACTATGCAATTAAATGTATGCACAAGAAGTATACCAAGAATCCTTCAGGAGGAGCAACAGGTGAAGCATTGGATTCAAAATTCGAATTAGACTTCACCCTAATAGCATGCATGGCTAGCACCATTATGGGGAGTGTGTGGTACCTTGATTATGGTGCTTTGTTCCATATGGAAGGGTGCAAGGAGTTTTTCAATAGCCTAGAGGAGAAGGATCTACATATGCATATCAAAATGGGGGATGATGGGAGGTACAGTACTACTGGAATTGGTATTGTCACCTTTGAGAGGGAGAAAGTCTCTCCTCTTTGCCTCAAAGATGTTATGTTTGTACCTAGGCTGAAGAAGAACTTGGTCTCTATAGAAATTTTTGAGGATAGTGGCTATGATGTTACATGCAGTAAAGGGGAATCCCTTTTGAGACACATAGCTATCGGGCAAGTGAAACAGATCAGGGTTTGAGTCAAGAACCTATAAAAACTTGAGGTGGGATATTACACTACATTGAGTAGTAAGGTTGAAAAAGTGCAAAGTTAAGATGTTGGAGAACTCTGGCACAGGAGATTGGGTCATCTACGCCATGGTGCCTTAAAAATTATTCAACAAATTACCATCGGTCTCCCTAAAGGCTCTCTTGACCAGCAGGATGTCAGCAAGGGCTGCACATTGGGGAAATATGTCAAATCCACTTTCCATGACCGAGATAGCAAAGCAGATGCAATCTTGAAGTGAATCCACTCTAATGTTTGTGGACCCTTTTCTACAACCTCCACAACCAAACATAAGTATTGTGTTATTTTCATTGATGATTTCTCTAGAAAATGTCGGATCTTCTTCATGCAGAAGAAGGATGAATTTTTCTCAAAATTTGTTAAATTCAAGGCATTATTTGAGAAGGGGATTGGGAAGAAAGTGAAGGCTCTCATGAGTGACAATGGAGGTGAATTTTTTTCGCATGCCTTCAAATATTTATGTGCGAAAGAGGGTATTTGAAGAGAGATGATAGCACCCCATAACCCACAATAGAATGGGGTAGATGAGAGGAAGAACAAAAGCATAGTGGGAGAAGTGAGGGCCATGTTTCATGATCAGGGGTTGCCATTGCATCTATGGGTAGAAGCATGCAACACAACAATATACTTGCAGACCCAAAGTCCTCATAAAATACTTGGAATGATCACACCGAAGGAAGCTTTCTCTGGGAGAAAGCCTCATGTGTCTCATTTCAGAATTTGTGGAACTTCAATTTATTGTCATGTCTCCAAAGATTCGAGGAAGAAACTTGAACCTACAATAGAGTTGGGATTTTTTGTAGGATACACCGAAACTCCACACAATTACCGGGTGTATTTACCTTAACTGAGGATGATAGTTGTGAGGAGAGATGTCAAGTTCAATGAGGAGAAGGCTATGAGATAATATCTGGAATGAGAGTTGAGTATTCCATTGAAGAAAGAGATTCTAGCTCCAAAGAAGGAGCCACAAGATTAGCTTTAGGAGGTTATGGAGCAGCCACATGAACTGGAGCAAACATGGGGTAGAGTGGAGGCACCCACTCAACCAAAATCTTCCAAAGACAGGAGAAAGAGAACCACAAAAGCTGATAAATTACTGCAGGATGCTAAGGAGAATGGGGAAACACCTACATCATAGCACAAAAAGAGGAGGTCACCTGATAGGTACACTGGTTACATGGCTCTCATGATAGAGCTCATTGAGATAAAGCCTTCTTCATTTGAGGAAGAATTTTCTCAAACTGTTTGGGTTGATTCCATGGTGGAAGACTATGAATCCATCAAGAAGAACAATATATGGGAGTTGGTGTTGAGACTAGAAGGGTAATTAGTGGTTGGTTCTAGATGGATCTACAAAGTGAAGCATGTTGCTAATAGGATAATCGAGAAGTACAAGGCTAGATTTGTGGCCAAAGGATTCTCTCATATAGAGGGAGTGAACTATGAGGAAACTTTTGCACCAGTTGCAATATATTCCTCAATGAGATCCATTCTAGCATTGGTTGTGTAGATGGAGTGGAAAATCCACCAAATGGATGTGAAGAATGCCTTTCTCAACGGTGTTGTTGAGGAGGAAATTTACATAGAGCGGCCAAAAGGATTTGAGACATATGATCAAGAGTCACATGCGTGCAAACTCAAGAGAGAATTATATGGTCTCAAACATGCGGCCCAAGCATGATGCACTCAGATCGAAAGTTATCTCAGTGGATTGGGCTTCACCAAAAGTGAAGCAGTTGCAAACCTCTATCACATTGTGGTAGATGGTAAGTTGCTTATTCTTGTTTTATATGTTGATGATTTAATATTGATAAGTGATGAGCAGTTGATATGCTCTTGCAAATAGGATCTTTCAAGGGAATTTGAGATGAAAGACATGGGCTTAACGCATTACTTCCTCAAGCTATAAGTATGGCAAGGTGATGGTGAATTGTTTGTGTCTCAAGGGAAGTATGCCTCTGAAATACTTCAAAAACTTTACATGGAGAGTTGTAAGCCTATGGATACTCCTCTAGCTATAAACTGGAGGAAGGAGAATGCCACTTCAGGTGAAGAGCTTGATGCTACCATTTACAGGCAACTTGTGGGGTCTTTGAACACAAGACTCGACATGTGCTATGCAGTAAACCAACTGAGTCAAGCTATGGTGAGGCCTAACAAGTTGTATTGGAAGGCAACAAAGCATGTGTTATGGTATCTCAGAGGCACTACCAAGTATGGATTATGGTACATGAGGATAGAGAGAGTGAAGCTCTAAGGCTTCACAAATGCAGATTGGGCATGGAGTCCATCGGACAAGAAAAATAATTCAGGTGTTATCTTCAGCGTAGGGTCTGCAACTATTTCCTGGTAAAATAGGAAGCAGAGGTATGTGGCACTCAACTCAACAAAGGTTGAATACATGGCTGCAAGTCAAGCAACATGTGAGGCCATATGGATGAGGAAAATATTTGTGGGTATTTTCAGTCAGGAGATGGATTCGACAATGATATATTTAATTAAATAATTATAGGTCCCTAAATATAGTAAAAAAAAAAATTAAACTAGGAATTGAGTCGAAGAACTAACTAACTAATTAGGTCATTTGATTATTACTCATTTAATATTTCTTCCTAATTTTTCATACAATAATATTAATATAAGTCTTTGAAGATTTAAATAAAAAAAAGTCCATTTCTTAGTTGAATTAAAACTAACTAATTAATTATTAACTTATTAGAGGTCCCTTTCCATTTCTCTTGGTCCTATACGGTTACCTTGTCTAATGTAGCCGTTTCCTGGTCAAATATAGTCGTTCCTGGTCAAATATAGTTGTTAGATAACCTGCTCTCTCTATTTATACTGCAACCATGATCTGGTTCTTCAACTTGTCCTGATGATGAAGCACACTGGTTGGTTCGAAATGCATCAACAAATGAATTATGATGTGATTTCCACCGAAAACTCTTCTCAAAAATATTGATATGGATCACAGAAGCCTAATTTCAATAATAATTAATATTTTCATATTTTTACATGCTAACATTTCACTTATTTAATTTTACATAGTATGAATGCATACTGCAACATTTCTTTGACACTGGTGTGCTCGTCACGAAAAAGCCTTAAGAGATGCATATTAATGCCATTGGCATTATGGCTATTTTGTTGAAGGAGCCAACATGATGGAGTACGCACATGAAATCTGGAAAGGAATGGCGCCGAAAGCACGTATTGCGGTCTACAAGGTTTATTGGGTATCCAGCTCTGTGGCCTTCGACCTGCTCTCTGCCTTCGAGAATGTGTTAGATGACGGAGTGGATGTTATCTTGATTTCGATTGGGTTAGATGTAGTTCCTTATGTTAAATTGCTGAAACTCTTAAGGAAAGAAGACATTCAAGTTCAATTAGTCAACCATGGTCACCATGGCCATACATAATGTATCTCATCAACCATGGTCAACCATAGACAACATGTTAAGCATGGTCAACATGTTCATCCATTATCGATTATAAACAACATGGTCAACCATGATGAACTTGGTTAAACGATAATTGGCCATGGTCATCATGGCTAACATAAGTAACCATGCTCAAACATAGTTGGATGTTCTACATGGTCAACCATAGTCATTTATGGTTAAATATTGACAACCATGGTCAACCATGTTTCCCCATGGTCATCCATAGTTAACTTAGTGAATGTTTGTCAAAAAAGTTTAACCATTGTCAACCATGGTCAAACATGGTCACCAAGTTAAACATAGTCAACATGGTCACGTTTAGCCCACCATAATCTATCATCTAGATCTTTGGTCAACCATGGTAATCATGGTCAACCAAAGACATTAACAATCTACTGGCACAACCACATATCCATGTTGTGTATACTGATGATTTACTTTCACAACATTAATAAATAGAATTGATATACAAGAATAAATGGCATTTTCTACATAAACACAAATCAATCATTTACTAGTATAATAGTAATATAAAATATTTAAATAAACAACCCATTATTATTTAATTAATATCTAAACAGAAAAATAATTATTATATAATTATATTTATTACATTGGAAAAATGTCGCATCTTATATAATTAATTTCCCATATATAAATACTTATTAAAAAAAAAAAATCTTTAAAAAATGTTAAATGGAAATGAAAAAATAAACTAATGCACCAATTTAAAAAAAGACAAGTAAAATTCTAATTAAAATTCTTTAATATATAATAAGAAAAAATATATATAACTTCACTAATAACAACTCAATTTTGTGGCATTTTATTGATTATTGTAGTCGCAATAAAGCATCTAGAGGCTGTGATTTATGAAAATAATTAAATTCCAACTAAGAATGAGAATCCAAAAAAGCATGTACAAAAACGTGCACCTAGTAAAACAAAAAATGGTACACGTTTCCTTAATGGTTATTTTTCGTTGGAATTTGGTCGTGTTTAGTTTTTTTTTTAATATTTATATGTTGAATGTTTAGTAGTGGTTTGTGTTGATAGTGATCTTAACGCGGCATCCCCAAATGGTTATGTTTAGTTAATAACTTGGCTGTTAAAAAGAAAGAGTTCAAGGAAAAAGATTTAGTAAAAGTAATTACGCTGTAAGGTGTTTTTATTTGAAATCAATTCTCTAAATTGACACTCTACACAGTCTGACACCATTGAATTAATGATTAGACGATTCAAATATTTTCACTCGTTCGATTTTACCATGGACTCCTATCTGAATTATCAACTGCTTTAACCACCTAACTGTCAACTGTTGAATTGTTAGTCGATTTCTTTATTTCCACGATCTGCCTTCCTTCTGCTTGAACTGGGAGGTGATTGAACATCCTCATCAACTCTGGCACGCAGGTGGACGAGACAATCTCCATGGTCTTCAACTACATGAAGATTGGTAATTGCATTTTCGAAGGGGGGTAAGGCAGGTCGTTGGGAAGGAGTTCCTGGTGCCCGATTCCTAAAGTTTGCTCATCTCTTACCGTAATGAACAATTTCTTTTATTTTCTTGTCTCTCACTGTAATGAACAATTGCTTTTATTTTCTCATCTCTTATTGTAATCATTCTCCTCATTTTCATCATTTTTCTACGTACCATGGCAGTGGATGAGTAAGGTTTTTTCTTTGCCATTTCAATTTATTGTGCTCTTGAGCTTCATGGTAGTACCACGAGAAAGGGGCAGAAACTATTGGATCCAACTCCTAAGAGGTTGATGAAGCCATTGGAAAATATTACTGCAGAACCCAATCAGGGCATACAGACCATATAAAAACCAACAAACATGATAGTTGGACAACAACATCTCCAGAAAATTAACTGTCAATGTTTCAGCGTTGAAGCAGAGTATTTTCGAAAGCATATGCTCGGGTTTTGGGGGGTTTATGCTCTTCATTCCAGCGTTGTCATTCTTCGCTCATTGTCGCGTTTAGATCACCGAACGATTCAACAATGGCTAAGGGACCTAGTTTGTTCTCTGGCATTGGCAATAAAAGTCGAGGTCTCTTTTAGAAGGATTTCCTTATTGATCAAAAGTTTAGTCTAACACCTATACTCCCACCGGATTGGTCTTTACATCCACTGGTACCAAGAAAAGGGAGTTTTTTTGGTGATCTCATGACGAAGTTGAAGAATAAAAATGTTACAAATGATATTAAAGTGGACACAAGCTCCAATTTATGTGCACCTATGACAATAGATGAACCCACTAGAGGATTGAAAGCTATTCTTAGCCAGATATATGTGTAACAGCCAACGTGTTTCTTGATTATGTCTTAATTCGAAGTCTTGGTTAATGGATTAGAGTAACACTGCAGTGATTAACTATTACCTCAATGAAAATATAAAATTCCATAGATGTCATCCCTGATTGTCCATAGCTCATATGTTTGCGTCGGATATGTTGTTTAACATAATGGAATATATATAAATGTTCTTTTGGTTCGAATGTGTTATTAAATAATGGACTATATACAAATGTGCTTCTGGAAAGATATAAATATAAGAAATATAGTGACTCATTTATCTTCGGTTTTACAGCATTTTCAACCGTCTTCTTTGAACATAATTGTTACTATTTTTTTAAGTTGGTTTGATCCCCTGGATTTTGAACTTTAAATCATGGTAATCACCAATTAAATTGTTTTTACAGCATTTTCAACTGTCTTCTTTGAACATAACTGTTACTATTTTTTTTAAGTTGGTTTGATCCACTTGATTTTGACCTTTGAATCATGGTAATCACCAATTAAATTGCAATTGATTCTCGTTTTTCTTATTTTAGACAATGCCAAAATCATTTTTCAAAAAATTAAAAAAGATTTTGATATTTAAATTTGACCCATGTAAAATTAAATTAAATTTTGAAATAAATTAGAATAATTCGATATTTATTTGAATGATTATATCAATTTGATAATTGAAATAAACAAATAAAATTATAACTACATTATTTAAATGTAATTGAGGAAGATTTTGATATTTAAATTTGACTATGTATTAAAGTTCAAAGAAATTCCAATACTATTCCTCTTTTGATACCTTTCTTCCTAGCTTTTTTGATACCTTTCTTCCTATGGTAAGAATAACTCTTACGGATGATAATCATTCTCTCAAACTACTTACATAATATGATTATGCAAATAATTTCAACATCTACCAACTATTTACACAATATAATTATGTATTAAAGTTTAAAAGTAAAAGAGAATTAAATATTTATATGAATATTATATTAATATAATGTTAGAATAGGTGAATTCCACCATTCTCTCAAATAATTTCAACATTTACGAACCACTTACATAATATGATTATGCAAATAATTTCAACATCTACCAACTATTTACACAATATAATTATGTATTAAAGTTTAAAAAGTAAAAGAGAATTAAATATTTATATGAATGTTATATGAATATAATGTTAGAATAGGTGAATTCCACCAAGTTTTATGTTCAAATCTCATTGGGAGGAGTTAAATGGAAGGCTAGGAAACCACTCTTCCTTTGCCTTCTTGCTGCAAGAATCCAAGTATGCCACACCCACTAAGAATGCTCCAAGAAAACTCTAAGTCTCTAAGAGTATGAGAGAGAAAGAAGAATGAGAGAGTTCCAAAACTGAAATGACAAAAGGTTTACAATTTTTCATGCCAATGCCAGATCACAACCAAGAAACCACATGCATGCCAAAATAGTTTTGCCTTCTTGCTACAAGAATCCATGTATGCCACACCTACCAAGAGTGCTCCAAGAAAACTCTAAGTCTCTAAGAGTATGAGAGAGAAAGAAGAATGAGAGAGCTCCAAAGCTGAATTGAAAAAAGGTTCACACTAAAAGGAAGAAGCTTGAAGACTAATTCTCATAAGCCTTTTTATTAATGAGGCCTCTATTTTCTTCATTTTCCATTATTTTCCTTCATTTCCCTCCTCACATGCAACATGTGACCTTTCACCCCTTTTTCTCCTAATTTCCATTATTTTCATAAATAAATGTGCCAAAATACCTTTTTGCCTCTTGTTTATTTTCCATTATTTTCCTTCATTTCCCTCCTCATGTAACATGTGACCTTTCACCTCCTTTTTCTCCTAATTTCCATTATTTTCATAAATAAATGTGCCAAAATATCTTTTTGCCTCCCTAATGCCTTATCCATTGCCTTTGCCAATTTTCTTAAGCATAAAAAACCAAATGAACACCTACTAGGATGTCCTGCCCA
>APFE030371592.1:211143-254762 GCA_000404065.3 Pinus taeda | reverse complement strand
ATTATTAATTTAACTTAATTTAAGAATACAAAAAGGAAGGAAAGATGAATAAGAAAAAAGAGGTGGAGAGGGGGAAGCAGGGTAAGAGCAAATTACTAAGAGAGGTGGTGTATCAAGAGGTTCCAAGAATGACTAAGATTATAATCATCTTCTCCATTAAATTTGTTAGGGTGTTTTTCTATTTTGAGGACTTCCCTGATGATTATGGAGTTGTAAAACGAAACACGGGCCAATATTATGAATTGTTTAAAGAAAATCAAATGTTTAGAGTTAAACAAGTGCTCAGTAATGGCAAACATCGAAAGGCGAAGATTATTGGTATCAACAATGTGCTCTTTAAGGCGAGCTTTGAAGGGACACCCGGTCTGGTCAATGTATGACTTACCACATGAATAAGGAATTTAGTACACCCTTGAACTTAGCTTGGGGTCAAACTTATCTTTCACTGACTTGAACATCTAATTCAAGGTTTTATGGGGTTTAAAAAAGGTCTTAATGTTATTTCTTAATAAGATTTTAGCAATAAGGTCAGTGGTCCCTTTAATGTAAGGGAGAGAAGATTGGTCTTGAGGAGAAGAGGCAACAAGGCCACGAGAATTGACCCATTCCTTTCTCTAGTTGTTGCTAACATCTTTATGGAATTTTTCGAGGCCGAACCTCTAAACTCTTGGCATAAAAAACCTAAATGTTGAAATTTTCCTTAACGCTTGCTTCACTGATTTCAATTTTGTTTCCCACACATAGATAGGTGATCCCTCCATGTTCGCTTGATTAAATGCACAATTCCATCTTCCTTTAACCATGTAGGATTAAATTTGAATGAAATTGGGCCTAGATCTTCCATATGATCAATAAACAAAGGGATCGATCGATGGTCGAACTCACCTTATGTCATGATTGTAGAAATGCAATTCATCCCCTTAAGAAGTTAGTTGTTGTGTATTAGAAATCAATCCAATTGTGTTGCTATATGACTATCCCCGCTCCTTCGATTCATCCAAGTTATTTACCTCTTTTACAGGGAATATCCACTAAACCCCACTCATTTAGCAAACCTTTCATTCTCTCTCTAAATGGATCACGAACTGGTCATCCTTGTCTCTCCTCTGAGGACCTGATGATAGTATTAAAATCCCCTCCTATGATGCAGTTGATATGCCATAATCTCTCTTTAAGAGAGATTAATAAGTCCCAAAATTATGACTTTTCCTTATATAAAATTGGTGCATATACATTTATGATAGAGATCTACTCGCCTGTGTCTTTATTTCCAAAATCACAATGACCCAAAATGGAGATTTAATATAATATATCAACTTAAACTAGATATTTCACCAAAATGTACCTAATTTTCTAGAGGCTCCCCTAGAACGTAGTGCGAATCCATTGCTATCTCGCCAGAAATTTTTAGCTGCATTGATAGCTTTTATTTCTTCAAGCTTGGTTTCCTGGAGTAAAAGAATCCAAGGGCGCCCATGTTTCACCATATCCTTGACGAATAGGAGTTTTATGGGATTTCTCAAACCCCCTATATATTCCATAACAAGATATTCATCATTTTCTAGGAGGATTTTCAAGATTACATCCTCCTCCTTCTAGTGATTGCAATCCTTTAGATGCTATTGGATAAAGTATCTCAATTTTACCGACTGATTGCCCATTATTTTACTATGTTCTACCTCTAATTCATGAGTGGTATTCTTCAGAGGCCTCCCTTCTATTTCTTGTTGCTCTCCGTCTCTTGGCTACTGACCCCATCCACCCAACGTAGCGTTTGTGCCATGTTCCTTGCTATTGTTCTCGAGGATTCTCCTTTGCCCTTGTCTGAAATAAACCCTTCAACATTCCTAGATCTGATCGACGAGCTGCCATTATTGCCTACCAATGCATTTTGAGTCTCATTAATGACCAGATTCAAGGGGTTGCAAATATGTTTTTTTTTTTCTCGATGTCTGGTACTTCCTATTGAAAAATGTGCAACAAGAAATGTTAAATTTAGAATGTGCTAAAAATAGCATGTATAAAAATAGTAGTTTGGCCAATGAGGTCATTGGCCACATTTGATGAGAGGTGAAATTGCTAAAAATAGAAAGTTCTAAAAATAGCATTTTTGGGTCCCTTCCTATTTATAGCAGTCCCTAGTCTATCTAGAGGAAGTAAAATTAATTTTGGTCTTAACGGCAGTTGGAAATATTAATTAATTAATTTAGTTGAGTTAATTAGTTAAGGAAATTCGAATTTGAAGTCTTTGTGATCATGCACATGAGTTGTCCCACTGATTGTGGAATTTATCCTTAATTTCCTCCATTGATTGAGGGAATAAGTATGAGTTTTGTAATGAGAGAATCAGTTGACTTAATTCTAACTAGTCAAGTCCAGTTAGATAATTTTAACAAGTTGTTAAAATAATAAAATATAGTTTGTTAATGCTTGCATGCATGTGACAACTATTATTTTAGATAACTGAGAATTCACTCATGGATAACTGTTGCATGTCAGTTCTGTCAGAGACCCAGTTGAGATCAGATGTGGGACAGTGTGCTATCAGATGCTTGGATATTTCTAGTAAGGATTCCTTGTATGGAGAAGGATCTGTTATAGGAGATTAGAGGACTTGTGGTCTATATATTGAGGCCTAGGTAGTCCATGATTTTCATCTTCTGATTGAAGATCATCAGAGTACAGAGAGAGCATGATAGCTATTGAGCTGATTCTTTTTGTATGTTGAAGATGATTTCCACTTGATTGATAATACAGTGTTGGGGTCTTATGCTGGTGCTCTCCCCAATGATATATTCTGTGTTATGTGTGATTGATTTATCTTGATCAGTTATGCATGTTTCTACTTGATGTTGCTCATGAATTCGATTATGCTTCCGCTTAATGTTTTGTAGAAGTAGAAAAAGTATTATGCTTTAGGACATTGCATATATCAGTTTGTTCTATAGGCGAAATTTCTACATAGTATCAAAGTTGACTGGTTTGTAGGAAAATTCTACAAAGTTCTACATGGTATCAGAGCTATCTGATTTGTAGAAAAATTCTACACTTTTTTCAAACACATAGAATGCAAACTTTCATCTATAACTCTACATGAAGAAAGATAACCCAAAATTATGCTACTATGAGTTGTTCATTGAATTTACAAATTTTTATGTTCACTATATTAATTATTGATACAAGTAATTAATAAAACATTTTACAAGCTACAAAGCTACTTCCCTTTACATAAGTTGAAAACCTTATTGTAGCCACTGCTACAATTTGGAAAAAAACATGGCATCTTTGAATACTACAACCATTAATACTTTATGTCCATTAATTTGTAACATAACAACAATAGAAAATTACATACAATAAACTACATCCATTGAGGAGTTTCTTCAAACATTTAGTGTGCAACCCTATTTTTTTAGAGATCTAAGTTTCAACCAACAACCCAACTCACAGGAAGCAAGAACCATGTACTAAATTGCTAAAAAGGACAATGAAATGCCATCAAAAATAGAATATTGGTTAAAGATAATAGTCATTAACTACTATGCACAAAATCTCATTATAAGCAGAATTTGAAATCCTTGGTAACACATTCTTCTTTTAATTCCATGCATGTAAATTCTCATACATAGCTGCCATGAAACTGTTAACTCATTGTGGGTTAGCTCAGAAATAAATTTCAAAATATTTCATAAATATTCATAATTTTGTAATAATTTAAAGTAGCAATAATAAATTTAAAATCTCAACACTTTAAAACTAATAAGAAACCAAAATTTCAAGAGCATTTATAGATATACTTGACAATGTGTAAATATATAACTCAAAAAATATGAGAGTATGCTCTAGATCCAATTCCCTTACCAACTCATTGTGAACCATCTGATTTTCCGCCCAACCATATCTAGGGAGAACTTATCCCACTGGAATCCCCGAGATGTAAGAGCTCCTAAGCAGTACCAAAATATAGTAGTAGAGAGATATACAAGGAAAACTGAGGAAGATAATTTTCACTTCCTCTCAATACCACTCATGGACAACTCCACCAGGTAGAACTACTTAGTAATTTAGTTTAGGAATTTCATATTCATTTCAACAACATTTGGCTACTCTACAAGACTATCCCTCTCGCAATCCTCTTCAAGTCTCTCCAACTCTTTGTATTACAATGCACCTCCCCCCTCCTCAAGTGAGAAGACACGAGACACATATATAGGAGGAGCAAACAATTCTTGTCATAAAGGAGGATTGATATGCATGCTTTGTATTCCATTTAGAGGAATGTAATTCATGCCATTAAGGATAGGTATGCATGTCTTAGTTAAGGAGAGTGTAACTTATGCATTAAAGAGAGCATAAGAGGAATATTTTATAACATGTCTTTAATGAGTGTAAGAGGAATATGCCATTATTTGATGAGTGCATAAAATAGAGTGTAATGTATTATTAAAGGAGAGAGAGATTTACATAGAACCATGAGAGTCATCAAGGAGAGGTGTGAAGTGATTGAGGAATGAAGGTGACTTGTAATTCCATTTTAATAATAATATAATAGTCTCATAAAAGATAATAATAATATTAAGGATTAAGTCAAGATTGAACTATTAGGACTGATTAATGATAAGTTAAGTGATTTTTGTTCAGCTATACTTGATTACCCATTGATTGAAGGTGATTTACTATTTTTGGAAAGTCATACTTGAGATGTAAGCCACGACTTTCTATTTTTAGAAGGTCACTCCAGAATTGTCAGAAATGATATTTTATTAAGGAAATTCATACCCGAGTTGTCCATGAGTTGTATTTTTTTTTCTTCAGAGAATAGGGATTCAACATCCTTATTGCATACATATTCATACCTTAGTAGATTGAGGACTTTGCGTCCTGATCTACTCCAAGGATCCAAGATTCCACACCTTGATCTTTTAAATATCGAGGACTCTGCATCCCAATCCTTTTATTATAGATCCAAGACTCCATGTCTTTATCTTTCATGGATTTAGGACTTTACGCCCCAATCCTTTTATTATAGATCCAAGACTCCATGTCTTTATCTTTCATGGATTTATGACTCTGCACTCTAATTTCGATGGCTTATCATCTACTCTACTTTGAAACTTTGTGCTTCACCTCAAGGCACTAATTGTGAGCTCATAACCATCTGATGGTTTGTTGGTAAGGCCTTATTCAAGGACCTGCACACATCACAATCTCATAGATCAAAGGAATCAAATGAATTTCATAATTAACTTATTCAGATTTTACCAAAGATTATGCATGACTTCCACATTCATTTTTGGTTTTGGGGAAATGATTTCTGAAGCCACTTATAATTTGAACATCCTTGTTTTCAAATAACCACGTCTCCTGTCACATCCTGCTCAATACAATATTAAGCATATGTAATCATAAAAATCAAGTAGCATGACTTCCACATTCATTTATAATTTGAGCATCCTTGTTTGCAAATGAACATGTCTCCTGCCACATCTTGCTCAATGCAATATTAAACATATATAATCATACAAATCATGTATCATGACTTCCACAGTCATTGAGCATCATTTTTTGCAAATAACTAGGTCCTCTACCGCATTCTTCTTAGTACAATATTATGCATATATAATCATACAAATCATATATCATCCATAAATCATAATTAACCATCTGTTCCACATAACCATGATCATCCATGGATCTATGTGTCTCAATCTTGGATCACCATCCATGTCATACACCTATGTCCAAACTAGGCTACCAAAAGAGAAAACATCGATAATATGCTCTTAGCTAAAATCAGTTCTTATACACACAACCATAGATATTATCATAAGCACATAGAAAGCAAGTGACCCAAACTAGGTCTATATCATATACGCATGCACATAAGTACATCATGCATAATCTTATATTATTACATCAAAATCCCCCTCTCTAAGTGTCACAAAACTAACCTTGCCAAGGTGGGACACTACAATAATAAAGTTTTATATACTAAAATATTAAGTTCACTCTTGACTCCATATATCAAAATCATTTATTCCAAACATTCTAAACCACCTAATGGTGTTCACTATACCAATATTATCATCTTCTTTTGTAATAAAAATAAAATAATGGATTTTAATCTCAAGCAAATTCATGTTATGAATCTCTATCCATTTAACTTCAATTATACATAATTAATCCTCCTTAATCATGTCTATGAGATTTCAGCATAATAATTTGTTCATTCTATATATATATGTTAGTATTGATCCGTATATAAACAGGAACACAACAAATTATAGATATAATCATAAATACAAAGATGCAGTAGAAATAACACTTCATTTCATTAATATCAAATACTAAAATATGCTTACAAACAAAATGGAAATAAGACTAGCTTGGGTGATGGTAGCTTATCTTTGAGAAGAGATGTGGCAGCTACATGCCACTGAACCTTGTTACAATGAGGCTCAAAGGCATATTTATTATTGAGAAACAATGGAAAACTCTAAACATCCAAAAACCTAACCTTAGGAGATGAAGCGCCAAACTATGGGCCCCGTTTGGGTCAATTGGTACATCAACTTCCTGGGGTCGTAACTTTGGCATATGATTTTCGTTTCATGCACACAATACCTCGTTATAAATATATATTCGAGGACTACAACTTTCAAATGACAAACATCAATTGAACACCCATGATTGTCTTGGTTTTCCAAAAACAATGTCTTTTAGGGCCTAAAAACAGCTCTGAAAGTTCAGGACCTGAAAAACTGCCAAGAATAGTAAATTGTGCTAAGGAAACTGAAAAACTAAAAGAAACAGTGGTAGGGGTCCAAGTGGAATAGGTGGGCGGCCACCAATATCCATCTGGATCATACGTTGACTCCTATTTTTATAAAGATAAATGATGACTATGTAATGTCAACATGGGGGGTCATGGTTGGTTGAGACATTATGTAATTATAAAATATAATAAATTTTGATTGACTGGCCTAGGGAATGGAACTAAAAACATTAGAGAAATTTTGAGGTCTAAAATGGCACTCCTAAGGAATATTATAAAATAATAGTGGAAATATTAAAATAAGATTAGATTACCTCATCAAGTTTTGGAGGGAAAAAAGGAAAAAACTACTTTTTCAATTCATACTTTAAACTTATCTCCTTATGATTTTACTCAAATTTTAAGCAAGAGAACTCATTGGATGTGGAATTTAATTTTGCATCTAATGAGTACCCATGTTGCATCCTTTAGATGGGCCCTACTACACAAAAAATGTGAAATACATGAAAAAATGTGGTTGCAATCACGATTTTACTTGTATTTCACATTTTTCGTGTCGTAGGATTAATCAAAAGTATGTAATATGGGTACTCTTTGGATGTAAAATTAATTTTTTCATCCAATGAATGCTTCCATTCGAAATTTGAGTAAAATCATAGGGAGATAAATAGAAAATATGAGTTGAAAAATAGTTTTTTATTTCTTTTTATATTTTTTATCTTTTTACCTTTTACTCCAAAAATGGTGAATCATCCCCCATGGTTGACATCATCATATTGAATCATGTTGGTTCTTATAAAGTTGATTTTTGTTGTACATTTTTGTTTTGAGGCCCAATTTTGACCTCAAAATTTCTCTAATCATCCATGGTCTGGGAAAGAGTTACGAGTGGGTGGGTTGGCATGAGGGAACACCCCACACCAAGAAGTTAGAAAAAACATGATGGGGTATATGATGTGTCTTCATTATTTTTGTTCATTCCACGATGTAGGGGGAAGACCAAAGAAGCCCAGAGAAGAAGATGAAGGGGACATTGGATGAAGATAAGGAGTGCAAGGAGCGTAGGAGAGGATTGGAAAATTATGACTGAGAAATTTTTCTCATAGTTGTTTGGGGTGTTTTCCCCCAAATTAATGCATTAGAGTAGTTAATCTGTGTAATACAAGTTGGAAATATCACTGGGAGGCTCAGAGGATGAAATGGGTGAAGAGTCCTTGTCGAAAAGGATAGATAAATAATTGAGTGTGTGCTGAGAAATATGAAAAATAACTCAATTCTTGCGAAGCAGATTGATAAACCACTCAGGTGTTTGTTGTAAGGTTGATAAACCATTATTCAGGGTGGAAATCACTAGGGTGCTTGTTGAAAGGGGTTGATAAACCACAAGGTGCTTGCTGAGGAAGTTAATAAACCACCTAATTCTTTCCAAGTAGGTTGATAAAACACCCAGACAATGTGCTATTGGTCCTACAATGCTTGCATTGAAAACACAACCGATAAAACACCTATAAATAAATGCCACACTCCTAGAGAACTGAATAATACCCCAGCTAAATGTAACATCCCTGGTGAAAATTGCATGTAATAAAAGTTAAAAACAATAACCACAGATGAATGGGACACTTATTCCAAGCTGAATGTTGAGAAAGACATCCTAGGGGGTCTTCATTTGGTTATTTATGGCTAATTAAATTGGAAAAGGAAATGGCTAAGGCTTTGGAAAGGAAAAATGACATTTTTGGCACAATTATTTATGAAAATAATGGAAATTAGGAGAAAAGGGAGGTGAAAGGTCCCATGTTGCATTTGGGGAGGAAAATGAAGAAAATAGAGGCCTCATTCATAAAAAGGCTTCTAAGAATTAGTTGGTAACATTTTGTCAGTGTAGCTTTAGAGCTCTTTCATTATTCTCTCTCTCTCTCTCTCTGTCTGGACACTTAGAGTTTTCTTGGAGCACTTTGGCATTGGAGCTAGAAAGGAAAAGAAGGCAAGAGGAAGAAAAGATCAAGCAGCGAAAGGCATGATCAACTAGCTACAATAGGCTTCATTACAGATATCGACTTGCATGGGTATTTTCCTTGCTAGATTTGGCATGCATGGGATTACATGTGTTTATTTTCTACCATGGCATGGATTTTTCTAGGTGTGACATTATTTTCAACCTACCCTTGCAATTTCATGATAGCTTTGATGAGATGGGTTCTCTCATTCAGTTTATGTGGGATAGATGGATTGGATTCGAAGCTAAGTGGGGTGGATCTCCGAATTGATAAACAAATTATGTATCGATCCCTGAATCAGACTGAGGATGCACAAAGAGACTGGCCTAGTAACCCCTAAACTAGACTATGGGTTGTGATAAAGCCAATTTATGTGCCTTAGTGGGCCTAGCAATCATTTTCGGTGAATGGCGGGATATATGGTAAATCCAAGAGGTGGATTTTCTCTCGTTGGGCCTAGTGATTCTGGGATGGAATACACGGTAAAGCATGGAGAGTATGTCTCGATTTAGGGCCTATTGATCTCTGGATCAGACTACGAATGCACGGTAAAGCCTCAGAGACTAGGAGGCACTCAAATTACTCATAGTGTAGGAGGCGAACTCTGGTGGAATCCACATTTATTGGTGTTTTTGATGTGTTCTATGAGTCCCACATTCATGCTTGGAATATGGCACGAGCGTGATTAGTTGAAGAGAGACTTGGCTTAGCTAATATATGGTCGGGTGGAACATGGTAGTCCCATCACTGGATGTTTCATCACACTGATTAATGAGAAATTAATTCCATTGATTTTCATGTGTAAGTTTACTAGTGTATATATGGATTTTGATGGTCGATATGTTTATTGTATTTATGTCCCTATTATGCTGGTTATATGCACATTTTATGGAAACAACTATGTTTGGCTCTCAGCATGTTTTTACTTGTATATGAATGGATAATGTGTTTATGGCCTAATAGATGAATATGCAGAAAATGACATGAGGAAACAATGTTTCATAGTGATTCTTAGATAAGTATGGGATCCCTACACTTAATTCTGTTGTTTACACCTATAGGTTACATGTTGGAAATATGTTTGATAAAATGTCTATCATGGCTAGTAGGGGTTTGGCTAAGGTCTTATTGAACTTATTTCTTCTGCATCAGTATTTCCCTATAATTTTATGGATTTCAAGATATCATTCCATTATGGGCAGTGGCCTAGGTTCTGAGCCTAAAAAAGTGGCTTAAATCCCAGAGTCACTGGCACAGAACTAGAAATTTTGGTTCATAGTCATGGAATGGAGGCCTATGAGAGTGATTTTAGGTCTCTGGTCACTCCCTTTCCCATAGCATGAGAGAAACTATGGCCTCAGAGGTTCAGAATGATAGTGGGACCCAAGAATAGGCTATTTGAGTGGCTGACTTGTCTCCTTAGGTTTGTGTTGATGATGTTGGATGACTGTGTGTGATGTTCCTTCGATTCCACTTCCTCAATGTTACCTAGGAGGTCAAATCTGATCATAGTAGCCTCTCGTCTCATGTTTACCTCGGTTGGAATGGTTACTTGGGTGGATGTGGGAGGATGGTGTTACACTGAAATTGAATTGGAATCCTTGACAAAGCACTATGTTCGACCATTTATGTAGCTCAGGGGCGGTTAATTACAAGAAATACTATAATGCAATTAACCTACGATTAGGTCGATATTTCAAGTCCCTCACTTAGTTGCCAAAATTTAAGATACTCAAATATTTGTATTCACTTTCTCACGTGTTGCACTATATTAAATGATATTAACTCTCATGAATGTTATGAATGCATCAACATGTTAATAAATGAATGTGCTATTTTTGGCTAGCTTCATTGAGATGGCTATGTAAATATTCCCGTGGTTGGAGGGATTTGTAGATCCCTGGCTGGCTAGTACTTTCAGTAGATTTAAGTGTATGTTACATAATGTGGAATGTATGTTAATGTGTTTAGTTAACTAGAATGGCATGTGGATCCCCGTTTCTTAGTTTGGGCATGATTGTTACTGCTTGAAGTTGTTAAATGTATTCATACCATGATGGATGTTTACTAGAGAAGAAGATAGTAATGTGTGTGGAGTCTACCTTATGGTATATGTGTGTGTGTGTACACTGCTATGGGAGAGATATTGCTAAGAAATATAGGTATCAATTCTATGTCTATGGGCTAGCACGTGTATAGGTTGAATTCTCCCTATCTTGTTTAATTGTAGCAGTGTGATTTGTTAAGTAGAGAGGAGTTAAAATTTGAGTAGAATTGGGCTATTTACTTACACTTAATAATAATTTGCATCATTTTCCTGATTGTTGTAAGACTATGCCAAGCCAAAATCAAACCCAAGGAAGGCTCACTATAGCCTCAGAGAACCCTGGAGTTCCTAAGTCTATGCATGACCTATGTAGACTTGTATTTCTAGCCAAATAAGGCTTCAAATTAAATTATACATACCAACCTTTCTTTCAGTGAAATTAGGGAACAAGACACAAGAATATCCCCATTACCTGACATGAAGTTTGATGTTACATCATGCCTCCATCGCTAAGTGATATTCCTTAGTTGATTTGGGGAATGAGTGTTGTTTATGGAGGGCATGAACAAATAGTTATCCATTACTTGGCACATACATTTCATCATGCCAGGCCTCCTAGGGAAAGTTGTGAAAAATGATCAAAGCACTGTTAACAAAAGGCATAGGACATAGTCTTCTCCCTCATTTGTCATGAAGTTTCTTGTCGCGTTGCACCCATGTGGCTTGAGGCCTAACCTTGGTGCTATAACTCTATGGCACGAAGGTGGGATGACAATATCTCCTTTCCACGGGGAACAAAAAAGTGAACCTAGAAATTAATGGCAGAATCCATGTTGTGGGCATCAAACCCTTTACAACATGAAATGTCAAACTTTCACAAAGGGTCTAGCCCTGTAGAAACACTGGAAAGGGTGAGGTGGTAAGTGCTACGTAGATAGGGTAGGGTTATGTGGACATCACATGAAAAATAATATGGACATAAAAATAACTTGGAGCTTACATAGCGTGACATGTGACATTGTTAGAGGGTACCACACAGTAATATGACATTATCAAGAAGTCAAATCGACATTAGCAAGACGTGGGGATGATGGGTGATGTGTATGGTTGATGACATGACATGGTGCATGGCAGGTGATTTATGGTTCCATAAGGTTCTAATGTGATACGTGGTGCTCACATGAACTCTATGTGGTCTAGGACCACGTCATCATGGACTATGGACTTCAGGAATGTGCTATTGTGTTTATTCTCAAAGGGTCATAGTAGACGGAGGCCACAGGAGGGGAAATTTCTCAACAAAGGACATAAAGAATTTTACATCTTGGTGCACTACAAAGGTTAAGAAAGATGTTTCTACAAAGAAATGGCATGATGGCATTAGTTCAATAATATGGCTGGAGCCACATAGGTTTATGGGCAATGTGATAGAGCCACATATGCCACGTGGAAACACTATAGGGTAGCACTTGCTAAAGTAGCAGGGATTAATGAGAAATCCTTCCAATGGGAATAACCCTCAGTCTAGGACTTGGTTCGAGATAAAAATTAAATCCTTAGAACCATTTCCATGAGATGAATGCAATGGGAGTGTTGGTTTTAAATTTCAAGGAGATCAGGAAAAGAAGGAATTAGTTGCCTCATCTTCATAATAGACCTTGGAGATTGGGTAAATTTTGAGGTAACACCTTCCACTACTCGAGAATAATGCAAGGGGGTGGGAGGGTGTGTTACAAAGTGGTATCAAAGTAAAGGTTCAACAGTAGACCTAAAGAGGCTCACATGCATACACCAGGATGAATATGTGGCCTGCTAGTTTTCTTTTATATTTGAAAATATGTGTGTTGAGTATAAACTACAACTGATGTAATGTTTATTTTGATATAAATATTGATCGATTATTTTTTTCTTTAAATTTGCATACTAATGAAATTTTATGTTTAATGTGGTTTCACGTCAACCTTCTTATTGCAAATAATCTAAGGTGATGGGTAATTTGGTTTAATTATGTTTTGGTTGACTAAATTATATGTGTGTGTAACAACACATAAGAAGACACCAAAGAAAAATAGGAAAATGTAGGAATGACCAACAAAATTGTGCAATATAACACTAATAGATCCCAACATGGTCAAGAAGAAAACTTGGTTGGAAAAAGGAAAGAGGAAAACTCTCTTGATTGGATGGACACTATGGCATCTCCTGGTTAATATTTCTCTCATTATAAATACTCATAATTATTTAAATGGTTGAGAGATGGACATGGATTCCATTGCTTAAGGAAGGACATTGCTTGAGGGAATTATTGTTTTAAATATCAGTCTTGGTTGGTTGAATTGGTCTTAATCACTTGATTGTGCCATAAATTAATTGAAATAAGACGTGACATGTCCAAGTTTACTTTAGTTCCAACAAAGAGTAAGAAGAGGAATAACTATTAAAGGCAGCATGGGTTGCGTTGTCCTAGGAGGTTGACATGCATGGAATTGTGGAGAACGATGGGAAATTAGTCTGTTGGGAAAAGGAAGAGGATCTTCATTCATGCAAGGGGGATTTCTATCGCACACATGTAGATGCATATCTAGAGAGTAAAATATCTCTAATAAGTGCACAGGAGCAGTGAGAGTGCAGAGAAAGAAGTGTCAATAATTTATTCTTGATAAGATCTAGAGAAAATAATAAATAAGATGAAGAACCCTCACAGAGGCTTATGAGTAAAAAATCATTATAGAGAGCAATGGCTTACCTGTAAGGCTAAAGAACCTAATAGAAGTTTGTGGCTTGATGAACCTACTAAGATGGGAAGAATACTCAGGTTCTTGTAAGGGTTGTTGAAACACCAATAATTGCCTTGGAGCTAAAGCTCTGGTGCTTGACTAACTTATGAACCACCTAGAGAGGTGTCCTATTGCCATTTAATAGCTTATCCACTGATGAACCTGTTATCCCTCAAAATTAATATTTTCAGGGATTGGAAACATGGCTATGCAAACCAAATTTAAAATGGGAAACCACATTTAGAGGAGAATCTCCATAACCATATGCATGAATAAAAAAGGAATTTATAGCGAAGCATGTTTCTCGTCAGGGTTTAGACCAAACTATAGTAAAAGGGACCAAGTGGCTTGATAGTGCTTCAAGGGTAAGGTTAAAGGTCGTGCTCCTCATAGAACAATCATTGTTCCTCGAAGACTAACAATGCTCCAAAACCAGTTCTATGGGTGAGACTTGCACGGAGTTTAACCTATGGGACCTTACTGGAGTTAAAAGTCAACCTTGATCTGATGGCCCAGATTAATTTCCAGGGTAAGAGAAGAGCTTTCTCCCCCATAGGCTGAGCCGCTGAAGTACAATGAGGGCCACCCGCTAGGTGGGCTACCCCTGTTGGCCCCTTATGACAAGTGAGTGCAACACAAAAAGGTAAAGATAACTTTGTGATCTCTTACTCCTGCTCTTCGATCCTCCTTTCTCGACCAATCCCAATTCACCAGATACCCCCCTTCACTCCTGACACCATCACCTCATCGTGTGTCCCTCCTTAATATAAAGTAGCTCACTCCCATTCCACTTTTCAACAGCTACTCTACATTTCCCGTTGTGAATATCCCAATCAGTCACTTGCGCAAGACTTCCTAATTAAGGTACTCAAACCACTTAAGGACTTCCTCCCAGCGCCAATATCAGCTGGTCCTACGAGCTCGAGGTAATCCATCATCCGATCACCTATGATTTGTGTTTTGTTTTCTCATTAAAATGAAACAAACGGCGACTGAAACCCCAAAAACCCATGAGTTCAAGTGCCCTTCTAGCGTTGAACCCCTACGAGACGCCAAGAGCCAAATTGCAGACCCAGCATGCGCTTACCTTCTTTCCAACCTTCTCTTTGAGCTATTCGTTATACATATAAGGGAGGAAGACACCTTTTAAGTTATTGATTCTAGTTTTTATTTCCAAATCACACCCTCGATCCATCACTTCCCATAGTTTATTTCGTGGCCCACTATGGCATACCTAGATGAAAAGAATTATTTTGTCTCCACCTCGGGAGCTAAAATACTAGAAATAACCCCCAAATTGATTCAAAATGCTCTAATTTTCCTTGTATCCCCTACAATGCAATTGTTTATTGATGCTACCCTAACCCATCACTTTTGTTGGCATTATGATGCATGTGTTGTACTTGATGGCAACCCACTTGTAGCAGAATAACTCACTTGTATATGGTAAGTATATGAATCTACAAAAGAGATATCAGATGTGATAGAATGCATGATAGTTGTGACAAAATGTACGGAATTTAAAAGGAATCAGTTCAGAAGTAATGTACAATGGCAACTCTCTCAATTGATAGTTCACAATGCAACAGGTTAACAACAAAGAATTATAGATTAGACTACAAAGAATGAAGAAAGAGAGGTATACACAAGTTCATCTTGGCAAAGCTGCGTATACACGCAGGTTCACTAAACACAAGTAGCGTATACATACACACGCTCTTTCACAAAATGAAAAGTGTGTATATCTTGGAAAACTAAGTTTTGGGTCTGAGGTATTTGGTCCAAGGTATTTTGATCCATGGTATTGGTTCAAGGTATTTGATTCGAGGTGTTGACCCCAGGTATTTGATCCAAGGTATTGGTCTTAAGTGGTTTTGGTCCAGGGTATTGAGAAAGGCCTAAAACTATAAAAGGAGGAGAATATCATTAGGCCAGGTGTGCAAGTATTGAATATCTAATGAAGTGTGAGATCCAGTATGCAGGTTATCGGCTTATGGTGCTTTGTTTGATCTGAACCAAGGATGAACCTTAGCGGTTGATGAGGGATAAGATCTAATGATGGATCAGGATATTAAGGCTTGAAATGAATTATCATTATATGGTTTGATCATGTATATTATAGATCTAAATACTGATGCATGTGTTGTTATGTAAATGTTATGATCTGGGTATGACTGAAGTCTAGAATAGCTGCAAAATTATGAATTAATATTTACAGACATATACGCTGGTTGGCTTTGATAAAAGCATGTATACACGCTAGGTCAACACATCTAAGTAGCGTATACATTATGTAATATGATATTTGAAGTTATAGGTGGATCTGACTATTGTTGCAAAATTCTGGGTTCTGCTCTATGTTCTGGTGATTGTAGTTTGATGACAGTATACTGAATGTTCAGATTGATTGTGATTTGCTTCAGTGACGATGGGCTTTCAGTGATTCAGTTATGGGTGATTTAGAGATTTATGATTGAGTTTCAATGATTGGTTAATGCAAATGTATTTGATGGTTGTAGTGTAGTGGTGATTGATTTTGAGCTTCAATATTGATAATGGGTCCAGTATGAAAATTAGATGAAACGAGGCCTTCATGTGTATTGTTGTGTACCAGGAGCATCCAGTCTGAAAATTTATGAAACTTGGTCCCTGGAAGAAGAAAGAAGGTTGTAGCCTTTTGTAGGTCGGTGCCTACGTACTAGTAAACATATCGGCTAGTACAAGAGCTAGGGGGTTGTAGCTCCCTTCTAGTAGAAGCTGGAGAACAAGAGAAGGTAGTTACCTTTTGCAGATAGAAGCCTGTGTATTGGTATGAGTCTGCACCAGTACAATGTTGTAAATAGATTTTCTTATTATTAAAAGAAGACAGAGATGACAACAGCAAGTGGTTTTGACCCACATTGGGTTTCCACCTTAAATCTTGGTGTTCATGTGTGTTGCTTATGTGTGATGGTTCATTCTGTTATTAACTGCACATGATTACTGTTCAATGTTTAATAAAGTACTGATACACATATTAAAGATCAACATATGATGAATTAACTAAATCATTAGTTTGCTGGATATACTCTTGTTTCCTTAAACAAAGTTGTGTGTACATGCGGGTTACCTTCATTGAAGTAGCGTATATAAATTTGAGTATGAAAAGAAAAGGATTATTGACTTGACTAATACTGATTCACCCCCCCTCTCAGTATTATTTCCAACAATTGGTATCAGATCAGGTCCTTTGGTAGAAGCTTGATCGCTTGAAGGATATCCATAGAACAGTGGGAAAGAAGCTAAAGAAGAAAACACCTCAGAAGAAGAAGACATCTCAAAGGAACTATGATAGTCGGAGAGTCGATTGGAGATTATGCGGAAGCAACTCTTTAGATTTAGAATCACCTTAGAATGAAGATGAACAAGCAAAAGAACTATCAGGTATGAATTTATTGTCCTCTGGTGATACATTTCTCTTTCCATTTGAAGATGATGAAAGTGACAGCGAAACAACTGAATTTGCTCTTATGGGTGAAAGAGAAAGATATCAAATAGAGGTAGAATTTAAAAGGCTCATAGACAAAATTAGAGATCAACAAGATCTATTGGACAAAAGGGAGTGTGCCTTCAAAGAAGAAGCTACCAAACTAAAAGCTCAAATAGAGGAAGGAAACAAGGAAAAGGAAGATCAATGTCAAAAGATGCAGGATGAAGTGACATCATTAAGAAATGAAGTAAATAAAAGGAGCACGACAATCAAGAAAATCAAAGATAGATCCAGTTACTATGAAAGTCTTGAAGCTAAGATCCTCTCTCTAAAAGAAGATCTTGAAAAATCAAATAAGTAGAATGAGGAACTACTCCAAGCTCTTGAAGAAAAAGAAAACAAAGTTCTTGAATTAAGGTAACAGATGGAAGAAGGAAGGACAACTGAATAAATCATGAAGAAACAGTATCTGGAACAGGAAGAGAAATATCAAGTTGAGGTAAATATCCTAAAAGCTAAATTAGGAGAAAAGGATAAGCTTTTACGATTTCAAGATAGTACTAAGATTTTGGATGATATTCTCAGTAGTCAAATGTATCTTCCCATTAAAACTGGTCTTGGTTTTCATGAAGGTGAATCTAGCTCACAATGTTGGGTTGTGTTATATTTTTTTCCATGACTAGCCCACGTAGTGAACCGAGGGGTTAGAGGGGGGGGGGGAGCCCCCCCTTCGTTGCATTGATTGTGCAGGGGGGGGGGGGGGTGTCCCCCCCTATCTGGGGTGTTTGAGGGGGCAGGCAGCCCCCTCTACTGGTTCGGGGTAGTGCCCCGAGATATTTTTTTTTTTGGACCCTATATTAGGTTGGCTGGACCTACCTATGGTTTTTGGTCTATGGTTTTAGACGCGATGGTTTTCGGTCCATGGCATTGGATGCTTTGGCATGTATAAATATGTATTATAACATTGAAAGGAACATAATGAAAAATCAAGCTAGTAGTCCCGGTTTTGGGATCTAGGGGAAATCTTTGTGTATATGTGTTTTATGTGTTATGCTCTTGCAATTTTTATTTTGTGTGTTTTAGAATTTGTATGCAGGTAATTTCTGTACGGGGTTAAAACCTACACACAAAGTGAGGCAAGGAACTCTAATGCAAAATTTGAAATGATCAACAAGGAGATGAGAGGTCAATCCCATCAACAACCAAGGAAAGAAATTCTTCAAGGAAAATCTTTTACTCCTAAATATGGAAGTGATAGTCGATTATTTCCTCAAATGAATAATGTTAAATGTTTTATATGTCATAATCTTAGACATGTTCCAGTGAGATGCAGAAGTATAATGGTTCAAGATCATCACACAGAAAGATCATTAGCTTCCAGGTACTTTAAGGGATTTTTTTTCTTGCAATATGTTTGGTCACAAAGCCATCGACTGTTATAGAAGAAATATGAAACATGTAAGATGTTAGGCATGTAACAAGTTTGGACACATAGCAAAGTAATGTCGTAGAAAATTTTGGGCACCATACCAAAAGGAGAAAACATCATCACACTCGAAAATATGGAAGAAGAAGGAATAACAGTTAGAAAAAAGTGGCATGGCATAGTGTATAGACATGACAGACTTAGGGGAAGCTGAAAGTATGAAACTTCAATTTTATAAATCTCATACGCAAGTTTCATGAAGACAAGTCACGCATATACGTGAGTTCGAAGCTACACAATCACATATATGTAGTTTGAGAAAAATGTTGTGGGACAGTCTAAAAAAAAAATGATGTGATATGATTCAAACAATTATCAGTTATCTTTTCTATCGTAGATGACTATAGTCTGTGGATGTTATTTAGAAGTGTTTTGATCCTCACAAGTTGTTGATAACTTGATGCATATCTTATTGATGATGATGCCTTGATACTTCTTACTGATATAGGCAATGATTAGATCTGACAGTGAACATGTGGAACAGGTTCAGGGGGAGAACATGCTATGCTTCTAATAAAGCATTGTTGGCATTATGGTTAGAAGCCTTTGGTACCTAATCAATGATGATAATGCTTATATGGATTGCTATGGGTTGCCCATGGTAAAATCTCAAACGATATTATGGATCGTATAAGTTGGTATTCAGATCAGATTTATGGATAATTGTAAATGACTTTTGATGATGCATATAGTACATAAAGATAAGGAGAAGAACAAAGCTTGAGTACAAAACTTCATTATTTGATGATGAGCCAATTATTTCTTTTATCCTGCTGACATCATGTCTTCAAAGATGCATACAGTTCATATGGTGCAGATATGATGTAGGATTCCTATAGTTATTGGCCATCACATGGTTGAGCATGTTGTTGTTGATGATATCAAGAAATCTTGACAAATTACCATGATCTCATGATTTACTAGATACATATTTCTATCTCTTTGATGGATATACAGTACGTTGGATACAAGGATGATTACTTAAGTTGCATATTTATATTGTTGGTTGGCCAAGAGAATGGTGTTATTGCAGGTCACATGAAGACATGGCTTTTTGAAGACATGGATATTTGAAGACATGGCTTACCCAGACACATAATCATGATGAGTTCTTACCTTATGATGATAGGTTGATACTCACATATGTTGATTATCATGGTTGATGCTTGTTAGATGTCGGATGTTCCTTAGTGATGACACATGGTAGATATATTAAGGGTTCTTGTGAAAGATCATAATGTGATGACTATGGTGTGTTCACATATGATATCGTGTGAATGATTTTGTGTTACTGCTTGGAGATATGACATATGTTGAGTTGATTCAAGGAAGGTTATGATAAGGCTCTTTCTACTAAGGAAATGAAGCAAGTTGATCTTGATGAGATCAAGAGGATGAGTTGATATCTATATGCAGACATACTTTGTCACAGGTTGATGATATTTACACTGTCATATCTTGGGAACTAATGATGGACATATATAGGTTGTTGGTCTAGACGCTGTTGACGGATGCTTATGGAGCAGATAATACATGGTGTATGATTGTTGTTGATGACTATCATGGTATTGTTTAGATATTTGGTCTCTGTTATAAATATCATGTATATCATTTGATGTAAAGGTCATATAAAGACCCATGATGTAATAATTTGTCTCTGTCTATTGTAGTCTTTTCATGAGTCCCTTTTGACCATATGATGTAATTTGTAACCCCACTATGCATGGGAAGGATGATGTAATAATTGATATATTTCAATCATGTATATCCCCACTTGGTTGGGAGATTGGTATTTGTATGAGTCTTTGATGATAAGAAGGTCAAAGTCACTTGGTTAAGAGATAGAGTCATGTTATTCTTTTGGAAAATATTTGCAGACTCTGCATGTGCTCAGGGGGAGCATGGATGATATAGTGCATCTCAGCATGTACAAAGGGGGAGTTTAATCATAAAATTTAGCATGTGCTTAGGGGGAGCATGATCAATGTTTAAATTTAGCTATTCAGATATGAAAGTCTTCTTTTTGGTCAGACCTTTGCCCTTGATATCAAAGGGAGAGAATATCCTAGTCCGCCCTTTGCCCTTGATGTCAAAGGGGGAGAGTATTTTCGTGTTGCTTTTTATCTCTAATAGTTTCTATAGCTTGTGGTAATCAACACCAAAATTGTTGCCATCAAGTCCAAATGGGGAGATTGTTGGCATTATGATGCATTTGTTGTACTTGATGGCAACCCACTTGTAGCATAATAACTCACTTGTATATGGTAACTAGATGAATCTACAAAAGAGATATCAGATGTGACAGACTGCATGATAGTTGTGACAAAATGTAGGGTAGTTCAAAGGAATCAGTTCAGAAGTAATGTACAATGGAAACTCTCTCAGATGACAGTTCACAGTGCAGCAGGTTAACATCAAAGAATTACAGATCAGACTACAAAGAATGAAGAAAGAGAGGTATACGCAGGTTCATCTTGACAAAGTTGCGTATACATGCAGGTTCACTAAACACAAGTAGCGTATATGTACACACGCACTTCCATAGAAGGAAAAGCACGTATATCTTGGAAAACTAAGTTTTTGGTCCGAGGTATTTGGTCCAAGGTATTTTGATCCATGGTATTGGTCCAAGGTATTTGATCCAAGGTGTTGACCCTAGGTATTTGGTCTAAGGTATTGGTCCTAAGTGGTTTTGGTCCATGGTATTGAGAAATGCCTAAAACTATAAAATGAGGAGAAGATCATTAGGCCAGGTGTGCAAGTATTGAATATCTGATGAAGTGTGATATCTAGTATGCACGTTATCAACTTATGGTGCTTTGTTTGATCTGAACCAAGGATGAACCTTAGCAGTTGATGAGGGATAAGAACTAATGATGGATTGGAATCTTAAGGCTTGAAATGAATTATCATTATATGGTTTGATCACGTATAGTCTAGATCTGAATACTGACGCATGTGTTGTTCTGTAAATGTTATGATCTGGGTATGACTGAAGTCTGGAATAGCTGCAAAATTATGAATTAATATTTACAGACATATACGGTGGTTGGCTTTGATAAAATCTCGTATACACACTAGTTCAACACATCTAAGTAGCGTATACATTATATAATATGATATTTGAAGTTACAGGTGGATCTAATTGTTGTTGCAGAATTCTGGGTTTTTCTCTGTGTTTTGGTGACTGTAGTTTGATGACAGTATACTGAATGTTCAGATTGATTGTGATTTGCTTCAGTGACGATGGGATTTCAATGATTCAGTTATGGGTGATTAAGAGATTTATGATTGAGTTTCAATGATTGGTTAATGCAGACGTATTTGATGGTTGTAGTGTAGTGGTGATTGATTTTGAGCTTCAATATTGATAATGGGTCCAGTATGAAAATTAGATGAAACGAGGCCTTCATGTGTATTGTTGTGTACCAGGGGCATCCAGCCTGAAAATTTATGAAACATTGGTTCCCAGAGGAAGAGAGAAGGTTGTAGCCTTCTATAGGTTGGTGCCTACATACTAGTAAACATATCGGCTAGTACAAGAGCTAGGGGACTATAGCTCCCTTCTAGTAGAAGTTGGAGAACGAGAGAAGGTAGTACTCTTCTGCAGGTAGAAGCCTGCGTACTGGTATGAGTTTGTACTAGTACAATGTTGTAAATAGATTTTCTTCTTATTAAAAGAAGACAGAGAATATAGCAGCAGATGGTTTTAACCCATACTGGGTTTCCATCTTAAATATTGGTGTTCAATTGTGTTGCTTATGTGTGATGGTTCATTCTGTTACTAATTGCACATGGTTACTATTTAATGTTTAATAAAGTACTGATATACAGATTAAAGATCAACATATGATGAATTAACTAAATCATTAGTTTCCTGGATATACGCTTGTTTCCTTAAACACGGTTGCATGTACACGCGGGTTACCTTCATTGAAGTAGCGTATATAAATTTGAGTATGAAAAGAAAAAGATTATTGACTTGACCAATAATAATTCACCCCCTCTCTCAGTATTATTTCCAACAACTTTGTTACTTTTCCTCCCCATGACCATCAGTCCTTCTTGGACCAAATCTTAGCCCCAGGAGTTAAATACCTGCCCCATGATGAGTCTTTCCCAATTACCCTCTTTAACAATCCTGTTCGACCCATTTTGTCTACAATTGCATGTTTATTGGGGGAAGACAACTCCCATATGACTAATAAGGCCATCCTGGGATTTATACATAAAATGAAGCAACTTGGTTGTCTACATGATATTCCACTCTACTTATCTATGGCCATATGCTTCAAACTTCATTACTTTCATGCCACTTCTTACTTACGCTATTATTCACTTCCGTTCTACCTATTTATGTATACGCACGTCGAAGAGTTTTAACGTTTGGGCCTTAGCATGATTCCTCACAACAAACATTGAAATTTTGTCTTTGACTGGAATATTTTTGTCAGAAGAAGACCTGACATTGGTGGGTACTCTCAGTTTATCTCAACCTTCATAGCCATTGCATACAGGTTTATCCATGTGGCCTCACCACCCAAAACATTCCCTAAGCAAAAAGATCTCCTCCAACTTAGCAAAGATGTAATGGTAGGATATTAGTGCCTCTATGAGAATTACACATAGCTTAGGGTTTACGGGTGCCAGCTTTGTCCCTATTCCCTACCAGTGTTCATGCCTATGAGAATATTTTCCCTAGAGTTTGTTCGACATCTCCTCAACGTAGACTTGCTTCACTTTGTTCCTACAAAGAAAGGGTATATGTTTAAAATGGGACAACATGTGGGTCTTTTGTGGTGAATACAAGACAAGCTTTTAAAATAGTTGAGGCTTCACTTGAAATCATGGATTTTGAAAAGGGGGACATTTGGCACTATGATCACAAGGGAATCATTTCCTGAAGGAGAGAAAAGATAAATGGATAAACTTACATACATGAGCCCTGGCCATAAATTAAATGGAAAGCTAATTTTGATTCATGGCCTCTTAATACATAAATGGAGATCTAATCCCCAATAATCATGGGAAAAGTGTTAAAGAGGATCATTGACCAAGGTGGGGATACCAAGATGGAAGAAGCAGACATAAATAAAAAGGCTAGGAGTCAAGGCTCAGAAGAAGAAGAGATTGTGATCTAGCTAGTGGAAACATGATCAGATCAATTGGGTTTTTAGATTACTTTAGAGGATTCACCACCAGCTGTAGATTCATCTTTTGCAGAAGTAACGATCCCAAACCTTGAGGAAAGTGTTGCTACCACTATATCTTGCTAGCCTATAGGAAAGGCCATTGAGGAAAACAATAGAAAAGCTAGGGAGAAAATGCAATGGGTAATGGCTACCCAATCAGTATCTCACCACACATGGTTGCTAGATGCTATGTATTTGGAGCGTAATCATATGAAGTTTTCATTGCAACACCCATTAACACAGTCAATACCTTTAGGGCCTCAATTTAAAACCTTGTGCGTGTCTCTAGATTTAGCAAGAGCCCCCTTACTAGATAAAATAAAATTTCATAAGTAGGTGGGGGAAATGTTGTACAACGAGTTGAACAAAAATTCCATGACCATTAGCAAAGTTGAGACATTATTAGAAAAGGCTTAAAAGCCATGAATATACAGAATGAAGGTTTCATGGAGTTGATAATCAATCTGGGGGTGAACCCAGAATACAAGACAATAGTAGAAACTCTTTTTCAACAATCTCAGAAAAAGATCCAGGGATTAAGGCACAGGTTGAAGATGTCAGGTAGTGAACATGTGTAGACTAAGGAGCTAGCTCAAGTTGAGTTGGAAAAGGAGAATTTGACAAATGAGTTGGTAAAAAAAATGATGAGATAGTGGCTCTTAAACAACAAGTGGATGAATTATAAGAAAAAATGAATTATCATGTGTGTGTGGCGGCAATAATATCCACAAAACCCTACTGAGCAGCTCACCAAGGCCTTAATCGAGCTACAACTCTTCAAAGGAGAGTTGAAGAGGGTGCAAAGATACTTATATTCCACTAATGTAATACTGGCTCAGAAAGAGAAATGACTGGAGATTGAGTTGACAAATGTTGAACTTGTTAACAAAAATCTGCAGTTAGCAACACAGGAGGTTATTGAGCTAAAAACAAAGTTGAAGGGGAACATGTCTCTTCTGGAAGTAAGACAACTGGTATGAGACGAGATCATCGAATAAATGAACTGAAACTGGGAACATGTAACATTAATGCCCAAACAAAAAGTGGCAATCAAGGAGTTTGAGCAGTTCATCTTGGATGCCAAAGAAGAAGGCAAAAGAAATTCCCACATTGCCAAGAGATTCATTCGTTTTGTAAACGAGAGGCCAATTGAGGAGTTAAGGCCCATTGATGTAGTATACAGATTCAACATTGTAATGGAGATATCTAAAGTAGTCATGAGAGAGAAATCCAGAGTTAAAGTTGAACAGTGCCTTAGAATAGTAATAAAAGAAGTGGCCTCCTTTAATGTCGAATTCGACATGATAGTATAAGTGGGGTTACCCAACTGCTGGGAACCTTGTGGGGAGTTTCTCTCTTGGGAACAATACATTTAGAGGCTAGTAGAAGCTGAAATCAAGGCCGGTTTGTCTCATCAGAAAACCACCACTCTTAAAGGGAAAACAATAGTGAATTTCTTGAAGAAATAATTCCAACTATTTGTGAGAATTATTTTTAATCATAGGTTGGATTACTAAGTTATAATCAATTTAAAGGCCAGTTATCAACAGTTCAACTCCACCCGTCATCCACCTTCAACATTATGGCAACGACGTGAGAAATTCATTATTCCACCAATTATCTGAGTTGTCGAATCGTAGGTACAAGGCACTCCACAACATGCTACCTCAACCCATCATCCTTAAAAATATTTCTAATCATGTCGATCCTGACATCTTATTTGCATATTTTATTTTACTCTCATTTTTGAGTTTTATTTTTCTTTGTTAAGTTGTTACATTTTAGTTAAGTACAGTTGTGTTATCAAACGCACTACAGTTTTGAAGTGCTTAGTCATGATGAAAAAATCAAGAAGAGAATATTTTGTAACAACCTCTCTCTTTGTCAGAGCTCCTATATGAAAATTTTTGAAAGAGGGAACACAGGTTCATAAATTTTGCAAAATAACTCTTTTCTGGTTTCATAAGAACAATATTATGAATCTAGATGCATGTATGCTTCTTTGGAAATTAATGCAAGATTTTTGGTGGTTCCAACTTCTCGGGTTTGTTGTATGTTCCTTCTCCTTTGTTTTTTTCATATATGTTTAATTCTCATCTCAGATCTCATGTCAATTAGCTTCCAGATGTGTTTATCATAAAAATACATATTCATTTAGATCAAATTGTTGATGAATAATGATTGTATGGATATGGAAATCAAGTATTTAAAAGCACTACATGTATCTTAACACCTCATAAACATTTCCATTTCTCTCATTTATTTCTAAATCTAGATGTATGGAATTCTTAAACTTTAAGCTATGTATGATGGGTTTCACATTTACTTTCTTGTGTAACTGCATATATTTAAAATAGTTGATTAGTTTCAAACTCTAATCAGCATTGGCCACCATAGATTAATGGATAACGTTCTTGTGAATTCTTCTGTGCATTAGTTCATCTATTGTTTCTCTTATGAGTGGTTTTGTATCAATTTAATTTGAATTACACGTAAAAAAGAAAAAGTTCTATTAGTTTTAAACCCAATTTGACAACACTCATGAGGATGTCCTATGCACTAGTCTCCTATCAAACAAGAGGTTATCTTGAGGAGTGACAACATCTTCTAGCACCGTTGCCGGGGAACAAATTAGAGAATTTTCCTGTGGGTATGACATTTATACACTCTTTGATAAGGTGAGAAAATATGTGTGGGTTATAGATTTATCACCTTGGTGACTCCACAGTCCAACTATAAGCTCATAACCTTGGATTTTAAGAGACCCTTACTTGCTCAGATACCTCTCAACAAATAAGCCTGTTTGTATATGATTTGGAAAGACTAATATCTAGAAGGATTTGGAAGGAAAAAACCCAACTACTTCTACTACTATATCCTCGTTTCCTAAAACATCCTCATCCAGCTCAAAAAATTCCATAATTCATTGCCCCGATTTTTCTCCTAAAGTCCTGGTGTATCCTTCAGAATGTGGTCAGCTATTCAATACTGCCTCCCTAAAAGATAATAAAGAAGAAACTTTAGTCAACAATCCTTTCTCATTACCTCGCCTCCCTGAATTTGAGGAGGTTAAAGACATCCTCGAGAGAAATCCTACTCAAAGTGTGAACAATTTTTGAATCCAATGTTAGTGAGTTGTCCTGCAATATTTCATAACACAGAGACCAATAATAAACCTAGCACCACCACCTCTGCTTTATATGGTTGTCCCAGGTTTCCTATTAAACAAATATGCCCCCTTAGACCTACCTCAACCTTTGAGTGCTATGCCACAGGATTATCCCAAACTCTTGCCCAGGTTTAATGGAGTAGACGACATATCAACATAGAGACATATAGGTTCTTTTTGTGCCTTTGAAGAAAACTTAAACGTTGAGCACTTTGATGTAGTGCTAAGGATTTTTGTCCAATATTTGGATGGAGAGGCTAGGAAATGGTTCAAGTCCTTGCCAGATGCTTTGATTACCACTTGGGAAGAGATGGAAAATCCTCTTATGCAGAAATGGGGGGAAAAGAGAGATCATGGATATATTCTCACCGAGTTTAATGTTATGAAAAATAAACATGATGAGGACATCTCAGGGTTTATAAAAAGATTTAATAAATTGTATAACAGTCCACCTTCTGAAATTAAACCTCCATGGGTGGTTTCTAGAGTAGTCTTTGTTGGGGCCTTTGAATCAGAGTTCGGTTTCACACTTCGAGAGAGGAAGTCTCGTACCCTGGACCCATTCAAATTTATGCTTTCAAGGTAGAAGTAAATTTTACATCAACAAGGAAGTCAAGAAGCAAAATTGACCCTGGGGAGAGGAAAAAGAGGAAAAAGGAAGAAAATTCCTCATGTCATGGAAGATTGTCCCAAGAACAAAAGCTGGAGGAAATGGATAAGTTAATAAAGAAATTATCAAATAAAGTGGTAAAACTAGAGCTAGAAAATAAAAACCTTCCACAGAAAAATTCGTAGGCTCCTAATCGAGGCTTCAACCCACAATACAAAAGAAATCCCTTGTAAATATTTCAAATGGAGAGAAAAGAACAACAAGATCACATCCATCCCCCATTATATATAGAATATGATCCAGAGGAGCATATACCAGATGCCAATGAGGTTAAGGGGAACCTGTATTCCTCTTTCTCTGATGAAGAATAGGAGGTCGAAAAGAATGAAGAAGAGGGAGATGATCTAGATGCAATGCTAAATGATGGTGAGATTGATGATCACTACAAGAAGTTCGTTGATTTCATGCAAGCCCATTTGCATAGGAAATATGATCTCCAGTCCTCTAGAAAGAGATCAAGGGGGCAAGACCAAAATGAAGATGGTTCCTCCAAGATCCTCCTAGGTCAACTGACAAAGGGAAGGGGCATTTAGATCCAATTATACAAAAAAAGAGGGATTCCTAAAATCAAATCTACCATAAGCTAGAATCCATCAAAGAAGAGAAACCACCTTCCCCATATAGACCCATCTGTGGTAAAGAAAAAGATCTTGTATAGGTCATCGCTATAGAAAAAGGCCCCGCTATCTTTAATCTTCAAAAAGATCTTTAGAAAGTCAAAATTCTGGTCTCATTTGATGAATTGTTGAAACAACCCACTTATAAGGCCCAAGTTTCCCATTTCATGCGTCCACCTTCTTCAGTCCCCTCACATGATAGTTTGAATCTCCAAGAAGGAAGGCCAATGGTCATCTTTGGACCCCATGTTGAAGAACAAGATCCTTCCATGACTCCTTTTTATGTTACCTTAGTAGTACATGACCTCCTCCTTCATAACTGTATGTTAGACTCAAGTGCTTCCCACAACTAGATGCCATTATCTGTCATGGAGTAACTAGGGTTGTAGATAACCAGACCATATAAATACCTCTACTCTTTTTACTCTAAGAGAGTAAAGTTCTTAGGAATGATTAAGGACTTAGTGGTGAATTTGGCCCAGATCCCAGTAAAAATCACAGTAATGGATATCGTAGTAGGTGACATCCCTACAAGGTTTGGTATGCTTTTTTCCATGTCTTGGGGATCAAATATTGGAGGTTCCATCGAAATGGATTTGACCTACACTACCATTCTATATTTGGCAAAGAAGAAAGGAAACTGTATAAAGAATCAAGGTTTGTTAAAATAGTTACGAAAGCTGATTTCTCAAATAATGCTCTTGTGTATGGGAGAGAAAATTATTTATCTTTCTCATTATTAGAAGAGGATGATTTCATTTTGGAAGAAACACATATCCAGCCTACATCCCAATTAGATCAGTAACTACGAGATTGTAGCAAGGTTTGGAAGTTGTATTTTGATGGTGCAAATTCTAAGGAAGGCAATGAAGTAGGGGTGTTCTTGATATCCCTAGAGGGTAGCTTCATTCCTCTCTCATTAAAATTGGGGTTTGAGGCAAACAATAATGTGGCAGAGTATGAGGCTTTACTTCTAGGCCCACAAGCAGCGAGGAATTTAAACATTGAATGCTTGACTGTGTTTGGAGACTCTGAGCTAGTGGTAAAGAAAATGAGGAACCAATGTAAAACTAAGCATTCGAGATTGAGGGCTTAGAGAACTGAGGTCTAGGATTTAATGGAAAATTTCCTCATCTTTCAATGTCAAAATTATACCTAGAGAAGGAAATTGAATGGCTAACTCATTGGCTATAGCTGCCAGTAATTTTAAGCCACTGTAAAATCCACTTCTCAGATATGAGGTCAAAGTCAGGTTTAGACCCTCAGTGCCAGATAATGTTAGACACTGGCAGGTGTTTGAAGATGATGAACATATCAAGCATTTATGGAAGTGTTGTGCTATACAAACAACCCTCCCCATTTCAAATTTTTTATCCAAAACTTTAACAAGAAATGGGTCCCCTTTTTAGGACTTAGTTAAAATCAATAATTCAATAATAATCGCAAGCTTTGATTTAACCACATAACACATGAAAGTATTTATGAAAAGGTCCAATCCGATATAAATATCAACCAAGACCTTTTTGTAAAACAAATGTAAAATAATATGTCACATCCTTTATTTAAAGATAGACTTAAAAGGCTCTCATTGGCAAATCTCGAATGCAATAATGCTATCGGAAATCGCAAATCGCAAGTCATCAAAGAACCATTCCAATAGTCCACTCAAATATCCCGATGCGATAATCCAATCGTAATCAGCCATTGCTGAAGGCATGAGACACATAACTATCTATTGGCAATCACCAATGCAATTCCACTAAAAGCACACTTTTCAATAAAAGGTTCTTAAACAAATATTTGCGGGTTTAAACCTTAAATCAATTATAAATGAAAAAACAAAGGATTTATTGATTATCCCGTCTTCCCATGATAACTCACTTTTATCACAATTGGAGCTATGTATGGAAATAGCTAAAGCTTAACCGTTGTGCCCCTCGATTTGTGATATGCAATTTTCGCTAATCGCTGATCGAGAAAGCCAAGAGATCTACTTTAAAGGACTATTACTAATATGTAAGATGCGAAATATCATTATGACATTTAAGTATCACGATTGGCGGTTATGGAAGTCATTAATAGAGCAGTTAAGGTTGAATCCTTCGAGGATTTCATCCATGGTAATAATTGAGTTCATATTGCTTATCACTCTTGAATTACCATTAATCGTTTTATTTTGCGTTGGCTTTGAACGGGTTTTCTCTATTATGTTCTTTTGTTTCTTTTACAGAGCAAGTCTGAGTTGATGAATCTAGTGAAAATGACAAAGAAGTCAAAGAAACGAAAGGCCCCCGTTGTAGCCAAAGAGGAACCAGTGAATAAGGTCTTGATATCTGATACTACCTGCCTTAGTCTAGGCAAGGTTCCATGGGAAAGTATTTAAATTTACTGGAAGCCAAGGATTCAGAAGAGACCGAAGAAGTGGCAACAACAGATTCCATAGACAAGTCAGAGAATACTCTTAATGATTTGGCCAGCTCCTATCTTCATAGAATAACAGTTCACGCCAAAGTTTTACCCTATAATGACTGGGTCAGATGGGTTATTGAAAGCATCAATATCACAAACAAAACTTTCTTTACGGCTGATGGAAGAATGTTCGGGTCGTTCAAAGCAGAAGATATAAAAAAAATGTACCATTTTCCTGAATCGCAGAAGCGATATAACAAAGCATTTTTGGAGGCTTTCATCAAAGAAAATGCCATCAAATCGGACCCTATCAGACAATGGAGGCATTTTCCGACCAAACACAAGAATGAATCATCGGGTATGTATTCTGTAGACTCATTAGAATCTCCTTACTGTTATGCGGGTGAAATGATGTGCAGACCCTTTGGAGTCCATGATTCTGCCAAATTTTTTGTACCTTTAATGGAAGCTGCAATTATTTCCTATATCATGGATTGGGCAACCATTTTGTTTGATATAATGGCCAATCAAATACTTGATTATAGGAAAAACAGGCTCATGACTACCTGGGTAATACCCCCATTTTAGATGAGTGCTTATATTATGGACACTATCCGTTTCAATTCTAAATATCGCATTTTAGGATGGAAATGGACTCCACAAGACCCTAACCCCATTAATATCTATCATAAGGAATTGTGGAAAGCCCATTACAAAAATAATCTTTATAGAATTTGTCATGGTTTCATCCTCCTTGTGTATTATGCCATATTCAATAAACTCGCTCCTAGGTTGTCTGAGGAAGCCTATGTTGACCTAACTACAATTGGTAGTTGGTTTGGTGAAGAAAAGTTCACCTACATCAAACTTTTTAGTAGCACTACTGACCCACATGTCCTTCCCTTATACATCCCTGATAAATTACTTGATAAAGAGTTAGCATATCAAATAACAGTAGAAGGGATGTCAAGGAACCTAAAGGAGTCTAAAAAGCATATGTGGCCTTCATTCCCCCTTTGATGTGGTGCTTTCACGCTGCATGATTTCAAACATGCAGAGAAGGAAGATGAGAAAATAAGTATGTTAAAGTTAGCAGTCATCCCAAAAAGGCAATATGATCCTAAATCTGTTGCCTACAATGTCACTTCTCAAGCCAAAATCGTAAAGTTCAAACATGAGAAGGATAGTTATGACGATTTGTTTACTTCAACCGAGTTATTTTCTCAAGTGAAACAACAGGTAAAAATCAAATTGGGAGTGGAGGGACTAGAGGAATTTTACAAGTTCAGGACACAGAGATTGAAAACGATACCTATGGACTTGTTAAATATTAGCTCTATGGTGCAACCAAAAGGCCACTGTGAAGAGAAAATTATTGAAAAGACTCTTGAAAGGGAAAAGACCCCAGAAAGGGAGCAGACACAGGAAGGAACTAGTGAGCCCCTTGATACGAATATCAATATTAATCCTACTTTACTCAAGGAATATGAGTAGTTTGACCTAATCATCAATAATATGAATAGATCACAAGAGCTCACTACACCAACATTGCCAACCGTACAAAAGGCAGAAGTTTTTAGTGTTTCGATTGAAGGGACAAGCAGCCTAACCAGAATTCAACAGGACGTAGAGATCATTCCCGAGAATCCTACAGAGGAGATTGTACTACAAACTGAAGAAATACCACCTCTCGATGTCTTGTATAGTCTGAATCATAGAGCTGTAGTTAAAATACAGAGGAAGAAGAGAAAAATTGATCAAAGTCCACTTTTAACTCCTCAGGTAGAAATGATGAACGTGGTATGGAAGGCAGAAGTCAATCCCTCTAAGGATTTAACAAAGCTATCTCAGTATGCAGTAGCCTACACAATGGCGACAATGGATAAAGCCTCAGATGTCAGCCATCTGATAAGGGAAAATGATTAGAGGATTACCCAACTTGAGGCGAAATTGGTAGAGCAACAACAAAAATCACTCAGCTTGAACAATAGTTAACAGAGTAGAGGTAGCAAAATAAGTGATTAAGAGAGCAATTGAAACTAGAAAAACAAAGGATTGATGAGCAGACTCTCCATAAACAATACGAGTTGTCTTAGGAGTTAAGCGAGCTTCAGATGATAAGTGAGCAAGAGAAGAAGGCAAAGGAAGATCAAATCACACAAATGCAAGAACAGATAGAAAGATACAAGGATTATCCACAGGTAGGTGAATTCAGAATGGAAACCTTGGAAATAACTAAAGCATTGTCTTGGCAGTTAGATATTCTTTGTCACAACATATCATTGGCCAAACCCTTATGCGATATCTCTGCATCATTGATTGAGAAGGTAGTGGATGCCAGACTTGAATTGTAAAAGATAGATGAAAGGTTAACCAATTTTTTGTCCTGGCAATATTCCAAAGAAGGAATGGCTGCCAACTTGCTGAGAATACAAAAATTGCACAAGGAAATCATGTTTTCCGAATGGGAGTCCCAACTAATGAAATCCGAAAGAGCAACTTCTAGATGTAGAGCTGCAGCGAACAGTCTGATTGAATTAGTGAATAACAGCTTACATATGTTTAATTTGATCACTGAATGCTCTCTAGGCAAACTCCTAAAAGCAAAGGCACTGGAACAACATTTGAAACAGGAGTTGGCAAACAAAGAAAAGTAGATTGGAGAAACCCAAAACTTGACATGGGAAAAATTATGGTTTTTAATAGTTAAGCTGCATAGCCAGCAAATGGCCATGAAATGTCTTTCAGATGCAATCAACTACATGATATCCGGACTCTCCGATGCCACCTATACAACGTTGCTACACTCCAGGATGAGTCAGCCTCTAGAAATCTAGCCTATGCTCGCAATCTGCCACCTGCAATTATAGGAAAAGAAGCCGATACAATGAATTCATTCAACTACTACTGCACTGCTATTTTCATATTAAATCCTAGATTTTCATGTCTACAGTTAGAACAATGCATAGCGATTTTTATTGATAGTTAATTGTTATTTTTAGTATTTAAGACCCTTTCATTTATTTAGAAAGGGTCATCAATTTGTATTAAAAACTTGACTTGGGAGTTGCACTACTATATTTCTAATATTTTTTTATCAAAAGCTGGACCAAAGTTCTACATTTTTGTGGAAGAGGGTTTTATAAGATTTGCACTTTTGCATCTTTTGAAGGTGTTCTCAAATAGGAAAGAAGAATATGAATGTTGTTTACATTAGGAGAATTGAAATTCATACGGTACTAATATCACTGTTTCTATCTTATTTCTCTATGTGAATGAATATTTCTCACATGTTATTATATATATTATATATATATATATATATATATATATATATATGTTTTTCAGCTATTCTTTAACTTGTCATTTCTGAATGTTTTAGAATTGCTATCATTTGGATATATATGTCAGTGGTATATATTATGATCAATGTGATAATGTTTTTATTATTACTTTGTTTAAATACTTAAACAAAGTAATCATCATATGAATACATATTTCTATTTTATGAATAAGTCATCTTTATGGTTATTTGTTTAATAGAAACAATAAAAAATCGTGTTGTTAAAAGAATACATGGGATAGATCAGTTATATTTGTATATTTTCACATTATAGGGTAAAACACATATCACATTCATTATATACTACAAACCAATCACCTATCAACTCATATATCACTGGGAAACTGATCCCATTATATCTAGTCGGAGCCACCACACCAAATGGAAAAGGAGCTGCACTAAGGTCTAGATCGAGTGGTTTTCCCCAATGTTGATTCAGCAATTTTAGAGGTATCAACATTTTTGGCGCTAGGAGTGCTTGAAATATGAATGGCGAGCAAATCCAAATCCATAGCCCATTCTGAGAGTAAATCTCTCTCACCATCTCCTCCAACTTCTCCCTCACATTCTAAATCTCCAATTTTCAAGTCAGAAGTTGAAAAGATAACAACCACTGCTGAAAACTTGAACATATCAGACAAATCCACCCTTCAACCCCTTGAAGTTTAGTTTTTAACGCATAAACTTCAAGGGTTTTCAATATCTCAAGAAAAGTCTGAGTTATCCCAAGGTAGTGTGACTTCGCAATACATTGCTTCTCAGCCTCTTACAAGATTACAGAGTGAAAAGCTTGGTATTGAACCAACAGAATTTCCTTTGCCTAAAAGGAAAAGAGCTAGGAAGGCACCTGAAGAGTCTGACAGTGAGACTCTTTTATCATCATCATCCATTTCATTCAATCCATTGCAAAGTCAAACATCCACTCCCCAACTTCATATCATTGTCCAACAGGGTATAGGTACTCCGACATCCTCTACCCGACCACTTGTAACTACATTCTCACTTTCTTCTGCTGTTAGCACAACAATGGCACACAATAAACCATAACCAAGGCCATGGAAAAATCTAGGGGCATTCGTAATGCTTGCACCCTTGAGTCAATTACCGACCCACCCTGAAAAGTGGTTGCCAAAGTTTAATCTAGATATCAGCATACTAGAAGAAGAACACATAAACAACTTTATGTTGTCAATTAACTTAAACGGAGTGACAGAAGAAGACTTTTGTGAGGATTTTCCCATATACCTTACAAGGAGCAGCTGGATCATGGTATTTTTCATTACCAATAGGATCCATTACTAGTTGGAATGCTTTCCAAGAGTAGTTTTTTACTAATTTCGGAGATGATAGGTCCATAGCAACATTAATCAATGATCTCTCCAATCTTAAAACTGAATCGAAAGAACCCATTAAAGATTTCAACTCGTGATTTAATAAGCTCTTAAATAAAATTCCTGCTACATCTAAACCCAGTGAAGAGGTCCAAAGAAAATGGTATATTTCTGCGTTACCTTCGAATATAGCCATCTTCGTTGATAGAGCTGCAAATCCCACCTTAGTAGACAATATGAAAGAAGCGATCGCTGTTGAGAAACATATTATCGCTTTAGAAAAGAAAATCGCTCTTGAGGAGAGAAATTCCAAAAAAGTTACTAAAGAAGAAAGTGGCTAAAGATCCATATGATATGGAGGGTTTGCAAAAGTTTTAAAGACTATGTCTAATGAAATGGTAGAGATAAAGAAACATGTAGCGGAAACCTCCACTAAAAAGCCATTTAGGAACTTCAAAAGAGCTGAATGAAAACCACCTAATGCCATATCTAATGCAGAATCAGATCCAGATAATGATGAGGATGAAGACACAGTCTTGTTATCCGAGGAAACAGAAGAAGATGAGGTTGTTGAATGTCACGGTATGTGGGACTTCATTTTTCTCAATTCTGATACTGAAAGCGAACAGGAAGCTCTTCCAGTAAGTACTAGAAGTAAATTCATTGCAAAGCTTGTTCAACCAACTCAAAAGAAGAAAAATGCAAGCCCTACTGCTAAGGATAAGGTTCCCATCAAGAAATCTACAGTGTTGCCTACTCAAAATCAACGATTATCTTCCAACCCACCCTCATCATCCAAAACATTGATAGTCTCTGACTGTATGGATTACAACATTATAGAAGACATGAAGAAGACTAGAGTGAATATCTCTTTGTTTGAGCTTAGCAAACTCAAACATCAACAGAAATCGGTGCTCAAAGAGTTAAACGTAGTATCTTCTTCTCCTCTTCCAAATGATGTATTGTCCAAGGCAGTTAAACGAACAGGTAATCCACCATCAGATAGATTAGATGTTACTGATGTTGTTTTGATTGGAGATAGATCTAATTCTCATACTCCTCCTTTTCTTCTAACCTATGAAATCTACAATAGAAATTTTCACATTTGCTTAATAGATTTAGGGGCTTCATCAAACATAATGCTAGCCTCGGCTTGCTCAAAATTGAACATTGAGCCCCAAAAATCTGTAGTGCATATTGTTCAGTTGGATCGAACTAAGGTTCAAGTCTTAGGAGAGATTAATTCAGTCACAATTAGGTTATCAGCTAATCTTAGAGTAGCCCAGAGAATTGATATATTGATTGCTGAAATCCCTGAGTTCCATGGGTTAATTTTAAGCAAGGATTGGCCAGAAAAACTCCATGGTTACATTTCTACTGATTGGTCTCATATGTGGCTTCCCTATAAAGGGAACCTAAATCAAATTAAGATCGATTGGGAGAAGCACATGATTCATACTGTAACATAGTTTGAGCAAGAAAATCAACCCATAGCTTTCAATAATAACATTCTCGGAAATTACTCAGACGAATCATTCTTTGGTAATTTTAATGCTCAATCATCACATTTCTCTGTTAATAGTTTCACATCGTAGATAGAAATTTTTTCTCATACAGATACATCAAGGTGTGTCACTATTGCTGAAGAAATTGTAAATAAAACTGTAGATAAGCCTGTATTTTGGTCTTTATATATTCGATGGGTCAAAATCCAATGATGGTGCAGGAGCAAGATGTAGTTTAGTTAGTCCTGAGGGGGAAAAACTGTGCTTTCATGCAGACTAGAATTTGAGTGTACAAATAATACTGCTGAATATGAGGCATTGATCCAAGGGCTTTATAAAGTGATAGCCCTGAAGATTCAATATCTAAAAGTATTTGGTGATTCTGAGATTGTCATCAAGCAGGTAAGGAATACTATTCATTGCCTTTTTGGACATCTTAAGAATTATCAGTCCTTGGTTCAAGACCTTATATCTCATTTTCTAGCATTTAATATTGCTCGCATTCCTAGATCTCAAAATGCAACAACTGATTTATTAGCCAATGTTGCTTCTAAGCTCCTTTTATTGGAGGATTAAAGCCCTGATAGATTTTCAGTCAGATTGATTTTTAGACCATCCATTCCAGACAATGTCACCAATTGGTGGGTATTTAATCATGAAAAAGACATTATGAATTTCTTAACTTCTGAGAAATCCTATGATGACCAGATTATTGATGAGAATGGCCATGATCTTGAAATAAAGCAAAGACCAGAGGAGAACTCCATACCTAGATCCATGGTCAAACATGAAGATCTTTATGATATCAAGGATAGGTTTAAACAAGTTACTAATTCAAAACTTCAAAGTTCTACTTTGAGGTTTGAATTAATAAATTTTGGCACTAAGGCCAAACTACAAAATATTAATTTGGGACTAGGGCTCACTCCAGAAGAAATATTTTTTTTTATCAGATTGTTGAATAAATATAAATATGTTTTCGCTTGGAATTATGACGATCTAGAAACGTATGATACTTCTATCATACAACATACAATTCCAATGATTTTTGAGGAGAAACCTGTGCAGAAAAAATTGAGGAAAATTCATCTGAATCTAGAGATTCAGATCAAAGAAAAGTTGAATAAACTCTTGAAAGCAAAGATAATTTTCCCAGTCAGACATTCTAAATGGGTTTCTAAATTAGTACATGTCAGGAAGAAAAATGGTGATATTAGGATCTGCATTGATTTTAGAAATCTCAAAAAGGCAAGCCAAAAGGATAATTTCCCACTACCAACAATGGAAAAGACTCTTCATTTAGTTGCTGGTTTCGAATTAATGTCTTTTCTAGATGGTTTTCCTAGATATAACCAGATATTGGTGCATCTAGATGACAGACTAAAGACTACCTTCATAACCAAATGGGGAACATATACCTATTAGAAAATGCCTTTCAGTTTGATTAATGCTAGAGCTACCTTCCAAAGAGCAATAGATATAGCATTTAAGGGTTTGATTAATAGGTCAATTGTTGTCTACTTAGACGACATAACTGTCTTCTCGAAGAAAAGAGTGAATCATTTACATGATTTGAAACAAATCTTTGAACGCTGTAAAAGGTATGGTATTTCATTAAATCCCAAGAAATCATTCTTCGCTCTTGATGAAGGTAAACTCTTATGGTTTATCGTATCTAAAAATGGCATTTATATTGATTCAAAAAGAATCAAGGAGATTTTTGATATCCCTTTGTCACACAATAAAAAATCAATTGAATCATTTTTAGGTCAAATAAATTTTGTAAAAATATTTGTTCCTAATTTTTCGCAGATTGTTTTACCATTACAGACCATGATTAAGAAAACTTCAGTGTTCAAATGGGGACATAATGAAAAGGAAGCTTTTGATTCAATCAAACAAGCGATCATTAATGCTCCTGTATTGAATACCCCAAATTTTTTGAATCATTTTATTTTATATACTTTAGCATCTGAAACTTCTTATGCAGTTGTGTTGACACAAATCAATGATCAGCGAGTTGAAGCACCCATATCATTTTTCGGTTCTAATCTACAAGGTGTTGAACTTAATTATTCTAAAGTAGAAAAGAAAGCTTTGACTGTGTTCAAATATATTAAACACTTTAGGCCATTCCTCTTAAAGACTCATACAAAAGTAATAGTCCCATTCTCGGCAGTGAGATAATTACTAGTCCAAAGGGAAGTGGGAGAGAAGATAGCCAACTAGGTTACAACATTACATGAATATGATTTAGATATTAAACCAGTGAAAATTGTCAGAGGTCAAGGTTTTTGCAGGTTGTTAGCAGGATCTTCTAACATTCTAGAACATGAAGATTCAGACAACGCTTTTCAAACAAACAAGATAAATATTATGAACCCTGAATCTCAATATGTAGATCTAGTCTTTTTTTTTTTTAAATGGATGTGCTCCTCCTAATCTCTCTTAAAAAAAAAAAAACGTGCCTTGATATTGAAAGAAAAACACTTCGAAATCATTGATGATGTGTTATTTAGAAGAAATTATGATTTGGTTTTGTTAAGATGCCTTAAAAAGGTTGAAGCACAAAAAGTGTTGCAGAAATTACATGATAGTCTAGCAGGTGGACATTTTCGAGGTGATACAATAGCTCACAAGATAATACATACTAGATATTATTGGCCCACTTTATTCAAGGACGCCTATGACTATGTAAGGAAATGAAAAATTTTCCCAATTTCCAGTGGAAGACAAAGGAAACCAACCTTTCCTTTGCAACCAGTCAACATTGAACAACCATTCGAACAGTGGGGACTGGATATCATAGGAGAGATTGTTCCACATTCTTCCAAGCAGCATAGGTATATCCTTATAGCCACGGATTACTTCACAGAGTGGGTAGAAGCAATTCCTTTGAAGGTAGCCAACTCTGATGCAATCATTGAATTCATCGATCAATTCATCATTACTAGGTTTGGCGTACCTAATGCTCTCATTTTTTATAATGCATCTTATTTTTCTGGAAATACCATACTTGAATTTTCTCTCAAGAGAGGATTTAAATTGAAATATTCTGCAAAATACTATCCTCAGGGTAATGGTTTAGCAGAATCAACCAACAAAAATCTTATCAATATTATTAAGAGAACTGTTGACTAGAACCAAAAGAACTGGCACAAGTCTTTGATATTTGCATTATGGGCAGACCGCACCACACAGAAGGCCTCAATAAGTACTTCTCCATTCAACTTAGTTTATGGGAAAGAAGTTGTGATACCAAAAAACTTAGTACTCCCATCTCTAGCCCTAGTGCAATTTATTGAAGAAAACCCCTCCTCTTCTATTCAATTAAGATATGATCAAATCCTTAAATTAGAAGAGGAAAGGGAAAAAGCCAGAATTACACATGCAAAACATCAACAGATTATTAAATCTTCTTTTGACACAAATTCTACCGGCGCAAATTTTTTACAAATTGGTGATATTGTTTTGAAATGGAACAAAGCGCACGAAGACAAAGGAAAACATACTAAATTTCAAAAGATGTGGTTTAGACCATTTCAAATCTTTGAGAAGATAGGCTCATCAATGTTCATATTGCAAGATTTATCAGGAAAGAGAGATTCTCTTCCTGTCAATGGGCTTATCTTGAAAATATTATTTACTTAAGGAGGTAACCCCTTCTTACTTGTAAATATTCATTATGCAGTTTTTTTTATTTTAAATTTTTATTTGTAAAAAATAAGGTTGTAAATAGTCTTCTATTAACCTTTTACTATTGGAAAGTTATTTAAAGAAATTATATTGTAAATACTTACTTTCGATAGATGGAAACCTTTAAGGATAAGACTGCAGTTCTAGAAAGTTAGATAAAAATAAAACTTTGAGAACCTCTTTTAGATTTGTAAAATCTTCATAAGCCTTGAAAATACTGTAAATCATTCCAAGTTTTAAAGAGCCAAGAGAGGTTATTTGTAAAAAGTAAAGAATTTTCCAAACTTAGCATCTACAACTCTTAAATTTTCATCCATAGACTCTTAAGGAGAAAGTCATTCACCCCATCCATTAAGTTTGTGATTTTTCAGAGTGTAATTCTAATATATGTCTGATATAAAAGATAAGGGGTCTCATCATGAGATTTCTTACCATGATCAAGGGAACTAATTAAACTGACATTACCAATATCTCATATCAAAACAGGGTAATGGCTTATAATCATAAGACAAGGGATCTCATCACGAGCCAGCTTGTACAGTTCAATTACAACCAATGAATGGCATTATCAATAGCTGGCCACCAAACCAGGACAATGGCTTTTTATCTTTTAAAGAAATAAAAAGAATAGAAAGCACAAAACTAAAAAATATGTGTAAACATATCTTTTTGAATTTATCTTTCAAAAGTTATACTCTTAGATGGATGGGACAATGAATGATTAAATGATTAAAAGGTAACCCTGTCGAGACTATAAACGTCTACTGGCAGGAGAGGCACTACCTGTGACAATAGAGTAAACTTAAAAGCTAAGTTGGAGAAGTCCCCTACTTTATCTATACCAACCAATCAAAGCTTGAATAAACCCAAAATGTTTTTTATTTTTTTATTTTTAAGATTGGAAAAGGAATTACAAACATATTTTTTTTATTATATTCAGAGTTAATCTTTATCCAAGTATTCTTAGATTTGTTTTCTTTATCCTCAATGGTTTCCAAATTAAGAAATTTGTATATATTACATTACTTTCTCAGAGATAATTGTTTCTCCTAGTGAATTTCCAATTGTTGTGCTATACAAATAACCCTCCCCATTTCAAAATTTTTATCCAAAACTTTAACAAGAAATGGGTCCCCTTTTTAAGACTTAGTTAAAATCAATAATTCAATAATAATCGCAAGTTTTGATTTAACCACATAACACATGAAAATATTTATGAAAAAGTTCAATCTGATATAAATATCAACCAAGACCTTTTTGTAAAACAAATGTAAAATAATATGTCGCATCTTTTATTTAAAGATAGACTTAAAAGGTTCTCATTGGAAAATATCTGATGCGATAATGCTATCGGAAAGCGCAAATCGCAAGTCATCAAAGAACCATTCCAATAGTCCACTCAAATCTCCTGATGCGATAATCCAATCGCAATCGGCCATCGCTGAAGGCATGAGACACATAACTATCTATTGGCAATCGTTGATGCAATTCTACTAAAAACGCACTTTTCGATAAAAGGTTCTTAAATGAATATTTGCGGGTTTAAACCTTAAATCAATCATAAAAAAAAAGGATTTATTGATTATCCCGTCTTCCCATGATAACTCACTTTTATTGCAATCGTAGCTATGTATGGAAACAACTAAAGTTTAACCGTTGTGCCTCCCGATTTGTGATATGCGATATTTGCTAATCGCTAATTGGGAAAGCTAAGAGATCTACTTTAAAGGACCGTTACTAATATGTAAGATGTGACATATCATTATGACATTTAAGTATCACGATTGGTGGTTACAGAAGTCATTAGTAGAGCAGTTAAGGTTGAATGCTTCGATGATTTCATTCGTGGTAATATTTGAGTTCATATTGCTTATCATGCTTGAATTACCATTAGTCTTTTTATTTTGCATTGGCTTTGAACAGGTTTTCTCTGTTATGTTATTTTGTTTCTTTTACAGAGCAAGTCTGAGTTTATGAATCCAACGAAAATGATGAAGAAGTCAAAGAAACGAAAGGCCCCCATCGTAGCCAAAGAGGAACTAGTGAAGAAGGTCTTGATATCTGATACTACCTCCCTCGGTCTAGGCAAGGTTTCATGGGAAAGTATTTACAATTTACTGGAAACTGAGGTTTCAGAAGAGGCCGAAGAAGTGGAACCAACAGATTCCACGGGCAGGTCAAAGAATACTCTTAAGGATTTGGCCAGCTCCTATCTTCATAGAATAGCAGTCTGTGCCAAAGTTTTACCCTATAATGACTTGGTCAGATGGGTTATTGAAAGCATCAATATCATAGATAGAACTTTCTTTACGACTGATGGAAGAATGTTCGGGTCGTTCAAAGTAGAAGATATCAAAAGAATGTACCATTTGCCTGAACCGCAGAAGCGATATAACAAAACATTTTTGGAGGCTTTCGCCAAAGAAAACACCATCGAATCAGACCCTATCAGACAATGGAGGAATTTTCTGACGAAACGAAAGCATGAATCATCAGGTATGTACTCTGTAGTATCATTAGCATCTCCTTACTATTATGCGGGTGCAATGATGTGTAGACTCTTTGGAGTCCATGATTCTGCCAAGTTTTCTATAGAGATGGTACCTTTAATGTAGCCTTCAATTAATTCTTGTATCATGGATTGGGCAACCATTTTGTCTGATAAAATGGCCAATCAAATACTTTATTATAGGAAAAACAGGTTCGTGACTATCCGGGTAATACCCCCGTTTTACATGAGTGCTTATATTATGGACACTCTCTGTTTCAATTCTGAATATCCCATTCTAGGATGGAAATGGACTCCATAGGACCCTAATCCCATTCATATCTATCATAAGGAATTGCAGAAAGCCCATTACAAAAATCATCTTTATAGAATCTCTCATGGTTTCATCCTCCCTGTGTATTATGTTGTTATGAAACCAGCTCACAAAAAGATAGAAAAGAAAGATCAACGCCTTAGAATTCAGCCTCTTCGAGGGGGAAACCTCCTTTACATTACACAAATGAGCAATTCTTGGATGATTCAAATGATAAAACCTCCTTTCTATATATAGGAGTCTAAGGAGTCACAATATAACCTAGCTAACCTAACAATAATAATATAAAGCCACAAAAATAACAATAGAGG